>JAUJEF010000022.1:600000-783000 GCA_030444885.1 Citrus sp. QX-2021
GGCGTGGGCAAAGTCGCGACCAAAAATAACCGCCCGAAGGCCGGGGCGCCAAGTTCGTCCAGCGAAAAAAGGCCACAAAAACGGGTGGGCTATAGCGTTGGGGGGTGGGGCTGGCCAACTTCGTCCGGCAGACTCAGAATGCCACGAGACTTTGTGAGGGGCCTCCATGTGCCAAAAATAGGCTGCGGGCAACGCCGCGCCCAAAAATAACCACCCGAAGGCCGGGGCGCCAAGTTCGTCCAGCGGAAAAAGGCCACAAAAACGGGTGGGCTATAGCCTTGGGGGGTTGGGGGTGGCCGACTTCGTCCGCCGGACTCGGAATGCCGTGAGACTTTGCGAGGGGCAACCGTGTGCCAAAAATTGGCCGCGGGCACAGCCACATCCAAAAATAACCCCCCGAAGGTCGTTGCGCCCGAACCCCCCAGCGGAAAAATGGCCAAAAAACGGGTGGGGCTGGCCACCTTCGTCAACCGGACTCTGAATGGGCCGAGACTTTGGGAGCGGCCTCCGCGTGCCAAAAATAGGCTACGGCCACAGCCACGCTGAAAAATAACCGACCGAAGGCCGCGGCGCCAAGTTCGTCCAGCGGAAAAAGGCCACAAAAACGGGCGGGCTATAGCCTTGGGGGGTAGGGCTGGCCAACTTCGTCCGCCGGACTCGGAATGCCGCGAGACTTTGCGAGGGGCCTCCGTATGCCAAAAATAGGCCGCGGCCAAAGCCGAGCCCAAAAATAACCGCTCGAAGGCCGCGGCGCCAAGTTCGTCCAGCGGAAAAAGGCCACAAAAACGGGTGGGCTATAGCCTTCGGGGGAGGGGCGGGCCGACTTCGTCCGCCGGACTCGGAATGGGCCGAGACTTTGGGAGCGGCCTCCGCGCACCAAAAATAGGCTACGGGCACAGCCGCACCGAAAAATAACCGACCGAAGGACGGGGCGCCAAGTTCATCCAGCGGAAAAAGGCCGCAAAAACGGGTGGGCTATAGCCTTGGGGGGTGGGGCAGGCCGACTTCGTCCGCCGGACTCGGAATGGCACGTGACTTTCCGAGCGGCCTCCTTGTGCCAAAAATAGGCCCCGGGCACAGCCGCGCCCAAAAATTACAGCCCGAAAGCCGGGGCGCCAAGTTCGTCCAGCGGAAAAAGGCCACAAAAACGGGTGGGCTATAGCCTTGGGGGGTGGGGCTGGCCGACTTCGTCCGCCGGACTCAGAATGGCACGAGACTTTGCGAGGCACCTCCGTGTACCAAAAATAGGCCGCGGGCACAGCCGCGCCCAAAAATACCCGCCCGAAGTCCGCGGCGCCAAGCTCGTCCAGCCGAAAAAGGCCACAGAAACGGGTGGGCTGTAGCGTTCCGGGGTGGGGCTGGCCAACTTCGTCCGCCGAACTCGGAATGCCGCGAGACTTTGCGAGGGGCCTCCGTGTGCCAAAAATAGGCCGCGGACAGAGCCGCGCCCAAAAATAACCGCCCGAAGGCCGTGGCGCCAAGTTCGTCCAGCGGAAAACGGCCACAAAAATGGGTGGGCTATAGCCTTGGGGGGTGGGGCTGGACAACTTCGTCCGCCGGACTCGGAATGCCGCGAGACTTTGCGAGGGGCCTCTGTGTGCTAAAAATAGGTCACGGCCAAATCCGCGCACAAAAATAACCGACCGAAGTCCTGGGCGCCAAGTTCGTCCAGCGGAAAAAGGCCACAAAAACGGGTTGGCTATAGCCTTGGGGGGTGGGGCTCGCCAACTTCGTCCGTCGGACTCGGAATGCCGCGAGACTTTGCGAGGGGCCTCCGTGTGCCAAAAATAGGCCGCGGACAAAGCCATGCCTCAAAATAACCGCCCGAAGGCCGGGGCGCCAAGCTCGTCCAGCGAAAAAAGGCCACAAAAACGGGTGGGCTATAGCGTTGGGGGGTGGGGCTGGCCAACTTCGTCCGGCAGACTCGGAATGCCACGAGACTTTGCGAGGGTCTCCATGTGCCAAAAATAGGCTGCGGGCAACGCCGCGCCCAAAAATAACCACCCGAAGGCCGGGGCGCCAAGTTCGTCCAGCGGAAAAATGGCCAAAAAACGGGCGGACTATAGCCTTGGGGGGTGGGGCTGGCCAACTTCGTCCGCCGGACTCGGAATGCAGCGAGACTTTGTGAGGGGCCTCCGTGTGCCAAAAATAGGCCACGGCCAAAGCCGCACCCAAAAATAACCGTCCCAAGGCCGGGGCGCCAAGTTCGTCTAGCGGAAAAAGGCCACAAAAACGGGTTGGCTATAGCCTTGGGGGGTGGGGCTGGCCAAATTCGTCCGCCGGACTCGGAATGCCGCGAGGCTTTGCGAGGGGTCTCCGTGTACAAAAAATAGGTCGCGGTCAAAGCCGCGCCCAAAAATAACCGGTCGAAGGCCGCGGCGCCAAGTTCGTCCAGCGGAAAAAGGCCACAAAAATAGTCCTTGGGGCCAACTTCATCCGCCGGACTCGGAATGGGTCAAGACTTTGTGAGCGGGCTCCGCGTGCCAAAAATAGTCCACGGGCACAGGCGCGCCCAAAAATAACCCCCTGAAGGTCGTTGCGCCCAAACCCCTCAGCGAAAAAATGGCCAAAAAACGGGTGGGCTATAGCCTTGGGGGAAGGGGCTGGCCAACTTCGTACGCCGGACTCGGAATGGGGCGAGACTTTGCGAACGGCCTCCGCGTGCCAAAAATAGGCCACGGGCACAGCCACGCCAAAAAAAAACCGCCCGAAGATTGGCGCGCCCAAACCCCCCCGCGGAAAAATGTCCAAAAAAGGGTGGGCTATAACCTTGGGGGGAGGGGCTGGCCAACTTCGTCCGCCGGACTCGGAATGGGGAGAGACTTTGTGAATGGCCTCCGCGTGCTAAAATTAGGCCACGGGCACAGCGGCGACCAAAAATAACTGCCCGAAGGCCGGGGCGCCAAGTTCGTCCAGCGGAAAAATGGCCAAAAAACGGGTGGGCTATATCCTTGGGGGCAGGGGCGGGCCAACTTCGTCTGCCGGACTCGAAATGGGGCGAGACTTTGCTAGCGGCCTCCGCGTGCCAAAACTAGGACGCGGGCACAGCCGCACCCAAAAATAGCCGCCCGAAGGTCGGCGCGCCCAAAACCCCCAGCGGAAAAATGGAAAAAAAACGGGTGGGCTATAGCCTTGGGGGGAGGGGCAGGCCAACTTCGTCCGCCGGACTCGGAATGGGGTGAGACTTTGCGAACGGCCTCCGTGTGCCAAAAATAGGCCACGGGCACAGCCGCGACCAAAAATAACAGCCCGAAGGCCGGGGCGCCATGTTCGTCCAGCGGAAAAATGGCCAAAAAACGGGTGGGCTATAGCCTTGGGGGGAGGGGCTGGCCAACTTCATCCGCCGGACTCGGAATGGGTCGAGACTTTGCGAGCGGCCTCCGCGTGCCAAAAATAGCCCGCGGGCACAGCCGCACCCAAAAATAACAGCCCGAAGGCCGGGGCGCCAAGTTCGTCCAGCGGAAAAATGGCCAAAAAACGGGTGGGCTATAGCCTTGGGGGGAGGGGCTGGCCAACTTCGTTTGCCGGACTCGGAATGGGGCTAGACTTTGCGAGCGGCCTCTGCGTGCCAAAAATAGGCCGCGGGCACAGCCGCACCCAAAAATAACCGCCCGAAGGCCGGGGCGCCAAGTTCGTCCAGCGGAAAAATGGCCAAAAAACGGGTGGGCTATAGCCTTGGGGGGAGGGGCTGGCCAACTTCGTCCGCCGGACTCGGAATGGGGCTAGACTTTGCGAGCGGCCTCCGCGTTCCAAAAATAGGCCGCGGGCACAGCCGCGCCCAAAAATAACCGCCCAAAGACCGGGGCGCCAAGTTCATCCAGCTGAAAAATGGCCAAAAAACGGGTGGGCTATAGCGTTGGGGGGAGGGGCTGGCCAACTTCGTCCGCCGGACTCGGAATGGGGCAAGACTTTGCGAGCTGCCTCCGCGTGCCAAAAATAGGCCACGGGCACAACCGCGCCCAAAAATAACTGCCCGAAGGCCGGGGCGCCAAGTTCGTCCAGCGGAAAAATGGCCAAAAAACGGGTGGGCTATAGCCTTGGGGGGAGGGGCGGGCCAACTTCGTCCGCCGGACTCGGAATTGGGCGAGACTTTGCGAGCGGCCTCCGCGTGCCAAAAATAGGCCGCGGACACAGCCACGACCAAAAATAACCGCCCCAAGCCCGGGGCGCCAAGTTCGTCCAGCGGAAAAATGGCCAAAAAACGGGTGGGCTATAGCCTTGGGGGGAGGGGCTAGCCAACTTCGTCCGCCGGACTCGGAATGGGGCGAGACTTTGCGAGCGGCCTCCGCGTGCCAAAAATAGGCCACGGGCACAGCCGCGCCAAAAAAAAACCGCCTGAAGATTGGAGCGCCCAAACCCCCCCGCGGAAAAATGTCCAAAAAAGGGTGGGCTATAACCTTGGGGGGAGGGGCTGGCCAACTTCGTCCGCCGGACTCGGAATGGGGAGAGACTTTGTGAACGGCCTCCGCGTGCTAAAATTAGGCCACGGGCACAGCGGCGCCCAAAAATAACTGCCCGAAGGCCGGGGCGCCAAGTTCGTCCAGCGGAAAAATGGCCAAAAAACGGGTGGGCTATATCCTTGGGGGCAGGGGCGGGCCAACTTCGTCTGCCGGACTCGGAATGGGGCGAGACTTTGCTAGCGGCCTCCGCGTGCCAAAACTAGGACGCAGGCACAGCCGCACCCAAAAATAGCCGCCCGAAGGTCGGCGCGCCCAAAACCCCCAGCGGAAAAATGGAAAAAAAACGGGTGGGCTATAGCCTTGGGGGGAGGGGCAGGCCAACTTCGTCCGCCGGACTCGGAATGGGGTGAGACTTTGCGAACGGCCTCCGTGTGCCAAAAATAGGCCACGGGCACAGCCGCGACCAAAAATAACAGCCCGAAGGCCGGGGCGCCATGTTCGTCCAGCGGAAAAATGGCCAAAAAACGGGTGGGCTATAGCCTTGGGGGGAGGGGCTGGCCAACTTCATCCGCCGGACTCGGAATGGGTCGAGACTTTGCGAGCGGCCTCCGCGTGCCAAAAATAGGCCGCGGGCACAGCCGCACCCAAAAATAACAGCCCGAAGGCCGGGGCGCCAAGTTCGTCCAGCGGAAAAATGGCCAAAAAACGGGTGGGCTATAGCCTTGGGGGGAGGGGCTGGCCAACTTCATCCGCCGTACTCGGAATGGGTCGAGACTTTGCGAGCGGCCTCCGCGTGCCAAAAATAGGCCGCGGGCACAGCCGCACCCAAAAATAACAGCCCGAAGGCCGGGGCGCCAAGTTCGTCCAGCGGAAAAATGGCCAAAAAACGGGTGGGCTATAGCCTTGGGGGGAGGGGCTGGCCAACTTCGTTTGCCGGACTCGGAATGGGGCTAGACTTTGCGAGCGGCCTCTGCGTGCCAAAAATAGGCCGCGGGCACAGCCGTACCCAAAAATAACCGCCCGAAGGCCGGGGCGCCAAGTTCGTCCAGCGGAAAAATGGCCAAAAAACGGGTGGGCTATAGCCTTGGGGGGAGGGGCTGGCCAACTTCGTCCGCCGGACTCGGAATGGGGCTAGACTTTGCGAGCAGCCTCCGCGTTCCAAAAATAGGCCGCGGGCACAACAGCGCCCAAAAATAACCGCCCAAAGACCGGGGCACCAAGTTCAGCCAGCTGAAAAATGGCCAAAAAACGGGTGGGCTATAGCGTTGGGGGGAGGGGCTGGCCAACTTCGTCCGCCGGACTCGGAATGGGGCAAGACTTTGCGAGCTGCCTCCGCGTGCCAAAAATAGGCCGCGGACACAACCGCGCCCAAAAATAACTGCCCGAAGGCCGGGGCGCCAAGTTCGTCCAGCGGAAAAATGGCCAAAAAACGGGTGGGCTATAGCCTTGGGGGGAGGGGCGGGCCAACTTCGTCCGCCGGACTCGGAATTGGGCGAGACTTTGCGAGCGGCCTCCGCGTGCCAAAAATAGGCCGCGGACACAGCCGCACCCAAAAATAACCGCCCGAAGGCCGGGGCGCCAAGTTCGTCCAGCGGAAAAATGGCCAAAAAACGGGTGGGCTATAGCCTTGGGGGGAGGGGCTAGCCAACTTCGTCCGCCGGACTCGGAATGGGGCGAGACTTTGCGAGCGGCCTCCGCATGCCAAAAATAGGCCGCGGGCACAGCCGCACCCAAAAATAACTGCCCGAAGGCCGGGGTGCCAAGTTCATCCAGCGGAAAAATGGCCAAAAAATTGGGTGGTCTATAGCCTTGGGGGGAGGGGCTCGCCAACTTCGTCCGCCGGATTCGGAATGGGGCAAGACATTACGAGCGGCCTCCGCGTGCTAAAAATAGGCCGCGGGCACACCCGCTCCCAAAAATAACCCCCCGAAGGTCGGCGCGCCCAAACCCCCCAGCGGAAAAATGGCCAAAACACGGGTGGGCTATAGCCTTGGGGGGAGGGGCTGGCCAACTTCGTCCGCCGAACTTAGAATGGGGCGAGACTTTGCGAGCGGCCTCCACGAGCCAAAAATAGGCCACGGGCATAGCCACGCCCAAAAATAACCGCCCGGAGGCCGGGGCGCCAAGTTCGTCGAGCGGAAAAATTGCCAAAAAACGGGTGGGCTATAGCCTTGGGGGGGAGGAGCTGACCAACTTCGTCCGCCGGACTCGGAATGGGGTGAGACTTTGCGAGCGGCCTCCGCGTGCCAAAAATAGGCCGCGGCCAAAGCCGCGCCAAAAAATAACCGCCCGAAGGCCGGCGCGCCCAAACCCCCCCGCGGAAAAATGGCCAAAAAACGGGTGGGCTATAGCCTTGGGGGGAGGGGCAGGCCAACTTCTTCCGCCGGACTCGGAATGGGGCGAGACTTTGCGAGTGGCCTCCGCTTGCCAAAAATAGGCCGCGGGAACAGCCGCGCCCAAAAATAACCCCCCGAAGGTCATTGCGCCCAAACCCCCCAGCGGAAAAAAGGCCAAAAAACGGGTGGGCTATAGCCTTGGGGGGAGGGGATGGCCGACTTCGTCCGCCGGACTCGGAATGGGGCGACACTTTGCGAGCGGCCTCCGCGTGCCAAAAATAGGCCGCGGGCACAGCCGCGCCCAAAAATAACCCCCGAAGGTCGTTGCGCCCAAACCCCCCAGCGGAAAAATGGCCAAAAAAATGGGTGGGCTATAGCCTTGGGGGGAGGGGCTGGCCAACTTCGTCCGCCGGACTCGGAATGGGGCGAGACTTTGCGAGCGGCCTCCGCATGCAAAAAATAGGCTGCGGCCACAGCCGCGCCCAAAAATAACCGCCCGAAGACCGGGGCGCCAAGTTCGTCCAGCGGAAAAAGGCCACAAAAACGGGTGGGCTAGAGCCTTGGGGGGAGGGGCGGGCCAACTTCGTCTGCTGGACACGGAATGGGGGAAGTCTTTGCGAGCGGCCTCCGCGTTCCACAAATAGGCCGCGGGCACTGACGTACCCAAAAATAACTGCCCGAAGGCCGGGGCGCCAAGTTCCCCAGTGGAAAAATCGCCAAAAAACGGGTGGGCTATAGCCTTGGGGGGAGGGGCTGGCCGACTTCGTCCGCCGGACTCGGAATGGGGCGAGACGTTGCGGGTGGCCTCTGTGTGCCAAAAATAGGCCGCGGGCACAGCCGCGCGCAAAAATAACCCCCCGAAGGTCGGCGTGCCCAAACCCCCCAGCGGAAAAATGGCCAAAAAATGGGTGGGCTATAGCCTTGGGGGGAGGGGCTGGCCAACTTCGTCCGCCGGACTCGGAAGGGGGCGAGACTTTGCGAGCGGCCTCCGCATGGAAAAAATAGGCTGCGGCCACAGCCGCGACCAAAAATAACCGCCCGAAGACCGGGGCGCCAAGTTCGTCCAGCGGAAATATGGCCAAAAAACGGTTGGTCTATAGCCTTGCGGGGAGGGGCTGGCCAACTTCGTCCGCCGGACTCGGAATGGGGCGAGACTTTACGAGCGGCCTCCGCGTACCAAAAATAGGCCGCAGGCCCAGCCGCGCCCAAAAATAACCGCCCGTAGGCCGGGGCGCCAAGTTCGTCCAGCGGAAAAATGGCCAAAAAACGGGTGGGCTATAGCCTTGGGGGGAGGGCCAGGCCCACTTCGTCCGCCGGACTCGGAATGGGGCGAGACTTTGCGAGCGGCCTCCGCGTACCAAAAATAGGCCGCGGGCACAGCCGCGCCCAAAAATAACCCCCCGAAGGTCGTTGCGCCTAAACCCCCCAGCGGAAAAATGGCCAAAAAACGGGTGGGCTATAGCCTTGGGGGGAGGGGCTGGCCAACTTCGTCCGCCGGACTCGGAATGGGGCGAGACTTTGCGAGCGGCCTCCGCGTGACAAAAATAGGCCGCGGCCAAAGCTGCGCCCAAAAATAACCGCCCGAAGGTCGGCGCGCCCAAACCCCCAGCGCGGCTGTGCCAAAAATAGGCCGCGGGAACAGGCGCGCTCAAAAATACTCGACCGAAGGCCGCGGCGCCATGTTCGTCCAGCGGAAAAAGGCCACAAAAACGGGTGGGCTATAGCCTTGGGGAGGGGGGGCTGGCCGACTTCGTCCGCCGGACTCGGAATGGCGCGAGACTTTGCGAGCGGCCTCCGTGTACCAAAAATAAGCCCCAGGCACAGCCGCGCCCAAAAATAACCGCATGAAGGCCGGGGCGCCCAGTTCGTCCTGCGGAAAAAGGCCACAAAAACGGGTGGGCTATAGCCTTGGGGGGTGAAGCTGGCAAACTTCGTCCGCCGGACTCAGAATGGCACGAGACTTTGCGAGCGGCCTCCGCATGCAAAAAATAGGCTGCGGCCACAGCCGCGCCCAAAAATAAATGCCCGAAGACCGGGGCGCCAAGTTCGTCCAGCGGAAAAATGGCCAAAAAACGGTTGGTCTATAGCCTTGCGGGGAGGGGCTGGCCTACTTCGTCCGCCGGACTCCGAATGGGGCGAGACTTTACGAGCGGCCTCCGCGTACCAAAAATAGGCCGCGGGCACAGCCGCGTCCAAAAATAACCCCCCGAAGGTCGTTGCGCCGAAACCCCCCAGCGGAAAAATGGCCAAAAAACGGGTGGGCTATAGCCTTGGGGGGAGGGGCTGGCCCACATCGTCCGCCGGACTCGGAATGGGGCGAGACTTTGCGAGCGGCCTCCGCGTGCCAAAAATAGGCCGCCGGCACAGCCGCGTCCAAAAATATCTGCCCGATGGCCAGGGCGGCAAGTTCGTCCAGCGGAAAAATGGCCAAAAAACGGTTGGGCTATAGCCTTGGGGGGAGGGGCTGGCCGACTTCGTCCGCCGGACTCGGAATGGGGCGAGACTTTGCGAGCGGCCTCCGCGTGCCAAAAATAGGCCGCGGGCTCAGCCGCGCCCAAAAATAACCGCCCGAAGGTCGGCGCGCCCAAACCCCTTAGCGGAAAAATGGCCAAAAAACGGGTGGGCTATAGCCTTGGGGGGAGGGGCTGGCCAACTTCGTCCGCCGGACTCGGAATGGGGCGAGACTTTGCGAACGGACTCTGCATCCCAACAATAGGCCGCGGGCACAGCCGCGCCCAAAAATTACCGCCCGAAGGCCGGGGCGCCAAGTTCGTCCAGCGGAAAAAGGCCACAAAAACGGGTGGGCTATAGCCTTGGGGGGTGGGGCTGGCCGACTTCGTCCGCCAGACTCGGAATGCCGCGAGACTTTGCGAGGGGCCTCCGTGTGCCAAAAATAGGCCGCGGGCACAGCCACGTCCAAAAATAACCGCCCGAAGGCCGCGGCGCCAATTTCATCCAGCGGAAAAATGGCCAAAAAACGGGTGGGCTATAGCCTTGGGGGTAGGGGTTGGCCAACTTCGTCCGCCGGACTCGGAATGGGGTGAGACTTTACAAGCGGCCTCCGCGAGCCAAAAATAGGCCACGGGCACAGCCGCGCCCAAAATTAACCGCCCGAAGGCCGGGGCGCCAAGTTCGTCCAACAGAAAAATGGCCAAAAAACGGGTGGGCTATAGCCTTGCGGGTAGGGGTTGGCCAACTTCGTCCGCCGGACTCGGAATGGGGGAGACTTTGCAAGCGGCCTCCGCGAGCCAAAAATAGGCCACGGACACAGCCGCGTCCAAAAATAAACCCCCGAAGGTTGTTACGTCCAAACCCCCCAGCGGAAAAATGGCCAAAAAACGGGTGCGCTATAGCCTTGGGGGGAGGGGCTGGCCAACTTCGTCCGCCGGACTCGGAATGGGGCGAGACTTTACGAACGGCCTCCGCGTGCCAAAAATAGGCCGCGGGCACAGCCGCGCCCAAAAATAGCCACCCAAAGGCCGGGGCGCCAAGTTCGTCCAGCGGAAAAATGGCCAAAAAACGGGTGGGCTATAGCCTTGGGGGGAGGGGCTGGCCAACTTCGTTCGCCGGACTCGGAATGGGACGAGACTTTGCGAGCGGCCTCCGCGTGCCAAAAATAGGCCGCGGGCACAGCATCGTCCAAAAATAACAGCCCAAAGGCCGGGGCGCCAAGTTCGTCCAGCGGAAAAATGGGCAAAAAACGGGTGGGCTATAGCCTTGGGGGTAGGGGTTGGCCAACTTCGTCCGCCGGACTCGGAATGGGGGGAGACTTTACAAGTGGCCTCCGCGAGCCAAAAATAGCTCACGGGCACAGCCGCGCCCAAAAATAACCGCCCGAAGGCCGGGGCGCCAAGTTCGTCCAGCGGAAAAATGGCCAAAAAACGGGTGGGCTATAGCCTTGCGGGTAGGGGTTGGCCAACTTCGTCCGCCGGACTCGGAATGGGGTGAGACTTTGCAAGCGGCCTCCGCGAGCCAAAAATAGGCCACGGACACAGCCGCGTCCAAAAATAAACCCCCGAAGGTTGTTACGCCCAAACCCCCCAGCGGAAAAATGGCCAAAAAACGGGTGCGCTATAGCCTTGGGGGGAGGGGCTGGCCAACTTCGTCCGCCGGACTCGGAATGGGGCGAGACTTTACGAACGGCCTCCGCGTGCCAAAAATAGGCCGCGGGCACAGCCGCGCCCAAAAATAACCACCCAAAGGCCGGGGCGCCAAGTTCGTCCAGCGGAAAAATGGCCAAAAAACGGGTGGGCTATAGCCTTGGGGGGAGGGGCTGGCCAACTTCGTTCGCCGGACTCGGAATGGGACGAGACTTTGCGAGTGGCCTCCGCGTGCCAAAAATAGGCCGCGGGCACAGCATCGCCCAAAAATAACAGCCCAAAGGCCGGGGCGCCAAGTTCGTCCAACGGAAAAATGGCCAAAAAACGGGTGGGCTATAGCCTTGCGGGTAGGGGTTGGCCAACTTCGTCCGCCGGACTCGGAATGGGGTGAGACTTTGCAAGCGGCCTCCGCGAGCCAAAAATAGGCCACGGACACAGCCGCGTCCAAAAATAATCCCCCGAAGGTTGTTACGCCCAAACCCCCCAGCGGAAAAATGGCCAAAAAACGGGTGCGCTATAGCCTTGGGGGGAGGGGCTGGCCAACTTCGTCCGCCGGACTCGGAATGGGGCGAGACTTTACGAACGGCCTCCGCGTGCCAAAAATAGGCCGCGGGCACAGCCGCGCCCAAAAATAACCACCCAAAGGCCGGGGCGCCAAGTTCGTCCAGCGGAAAAATGGCCAAAAAACGGGTGGGCTATAGCCTTGGGGGGAGGGGATGGCCAACTTCGTTCGCCGGACTCGGAATGGGACGAGACTTTGCGAGCGGCCTCGGCGTGCCAAAAATAGGCCGCGGGCACAGCATCGCCCAAAAATAACAGCCCAAAGGCCGGGGCGCCAAGTTCGTCCAGCGGAAAAATGGGCAAAAAATGGGTGGGCTATAGCCTTGGGGGTAGGGGTTGGCCAACTTCGTCCGCCGGACTCGGAATGGGGGGAGACTTTACAAGTGGCCTCCGCGAGCCAAAAATAGCTCACGGGCACAGCCGCGCCCAAAAATAACCGCCCGAAGGCCGGGGCGCCAAGTTCGTCCAGCGGAAAAATGGCCAAAAAACGGGTGGGCTATAGCCTTGCGGGTAGGGGTTGGCCAACTTCGTCCGCCGGACTCGGAATGGGGCGAGACTTTGCAAGTGGCCTCCGCGAGCCAAAAATAGGCCACGGGCACAGCCGCGCCCAAAAATAACCCCCTGAAGGTTGTTGCGCCCAAACCCCCCAGCGGAAAAATGGCCAAAAAACGGGTGCGCTATAGCCTTGGGGGGAGGGGCTGGCCCACTTCGTCCGCCGGACTCGGAATGGGGCGAGACTTTGCGAGCGGCCTCCGCGTGCCAAAAATAGGCCGCGGGCACAGCCGCGCCCAAAAATAACTGCCCGAAGGCCGGGGCGCCAGGTTCGTCCAGCGGAAAAATGGCCAAAAAACGGGTGGGCTATAGCCTTGGGGGGAGGGGCTGGCCAACTTCGTCCGCCGGACGCGGAATGGGGCGAGACTTTGCGAGCGGCCTCCGCGTGCCAAAAATTGGCCGCGGTCACAGCCGCGCCCAAAAATAACCGCCCGAAGTCCGGCACGTCCAAACCCCCCAGCGGAAAAATGGCCAAAACAGGGGTGGGCTATAGCCTTGGGGGGAGGGGAAGGCCAACTTCGTCCGCCGGACTCGGAATGGGACGAGACTTTGCGAGCAACCTCCGTGTGCCGAAAATAGGCACCGGGCACAGCCGCACCCAAAAATAACCGCCCGAAGGCCGGGCCGCCAAGTTCGTCCAGCAAAAAAATGCCACAAAAACGGGTGGGCTATAGCCTTGGGGGGTGGGGCTGGCCAACTTCATCCGACGGACTCGGAATGGCGCGAGACTTTACGAGCGGCCTCCGTGTGCCAAAAATAGGCCCCGGGCACAGCCGCGCCAAAAAATAACCGCCCGAATGCCGGGGCGCCAAGTTCGTCCAGCGGAAAAAGGCCACAAAAACGGGTGGGCTATAGCCTTGGGGGGTGGGGCTGGCCAACTTAGTCCGCCGGACTCGGAATGGAGCGAGACTTTACGAGCAGCCTCCGTGTGCCGAAAATAGGCCCCGGGCACAGCCGCGCCCAAAAATAACTGCCCGAAGGCCGGGGCGCCAAGTTCGTCCAGCGGAAAAAGGCCACAAAAACGGGTGGGCTATAGCCTTGGGGGGTGAGGCTGGCCAACTTCGTCCGCCGGTCTCGGAATGGATCGAGACTTTGCGAGCAGCCTCCGTGTGCCGAAAATAGGCCCCGGGCACAGCCGCGCCCAAAAATAACCGCCCGAAGGCCGGGGCGCCAAGTTCGTCCAGCGGAAAAAGGCCACAAAAACGGGTGGGCTATTGCCTTGGCGGGTGGGGCTGGCCAACTTCGTCCGCCGGACTCGGAATGGAGCAAGACTTTGTGAGCTGCCTCCGTGTGCCGAAAATAGGCCCCGGGCACAGCCGCGCCCAAAAATAACAGCCCGAAGGCCGGGCCGCCAAGTTCGTCCAGCAAAAAAATGCCACAAAAATGGGTGGGCTATAGCCTTGGGGGGTGGGGCTGGCCAACTTCGTCCGCCGGACTCGGAATGGCGCGAGACTTGGCGAACGGCCTCCGTGTGCCAAAAATAGGCACTGGGCACAGCCGCACCCAAAAATAACCGCCCGAAGGCCGGGCCGCCAAGTTCGTCCAGCGGAAAAAGGCCACAAAAATGGGTGGGCTATAGCCTTGGGGGGTGGGGCTGGCCCACTTCGTCCGCCGGACTCGGAATGGAGCGAGACTTTGCGAGCAGACTCTGTGTGCCGAAAAGAGGTCCCGGGCACAGCCGCGCCCAAAAATAACCGCCCGAAGGCCGGGCCGCCAAGTTCGTCCAGCGGAAAAAGGCCACAAAAACGGGTGGGCTATAGCCTTGGGGGGTGGGGTTGGCCTACTTCGTCCGCCGGACTCGGAATTGAGCGAGACTTTACGAGCAGCTTCCGTGTGCCGAAAATAGGCCCTGGGCACAGCCACGCCCAAAAATAACCGCCCGAAGGCCGGGCCGCCAAGTTCGTCCAGAAAAAAAATGCCACAAAAACGGGTGGGCTATAGCCTTGGGGGGTGGGGCTTGCCAACTTCGTCCGCCGGACTCGGAATGGAGCTAGACTTTGCGAGCAGCCTCCGTGTGCCGAAAATAGGGCCCGGGCACAGCCGCGCCCGAAAATAACCGCCCGAAGGCCGGGCCGCCAAGTTCGTCCAGTGGAAAAAGGCCACAAAAACGGGTGGGCTATAGCCTTGGGGGGTGGGGCTGGCCAACTTCGTCCGCCGGACTCGGAATGGAGCGAGACTTTGTGAGCAGCCTCCGTGTGCCGAAAATAGGCCCCGAGCACAGCCGCGCCCAAAAATAACCGCCCGAAGGCCGGGACGCCAAGTTCGTCCAGCGGAAATAGGCCACAAAACCGGGTGGGCTATAGCCTTGGGGGGTGGGGCTGGCCGACTTCGTCCGCCGGACTCGGAATGGCGCGAGACTTTGCGAGCGGCCTCCGTGTGCCAAAAACAGGCACCGGGCACAGCCGCACCCAAAAATAACCGCCCGAAGGCCGGGGCGCCAAGTTCGTCCAGCGGAAAAAGGCCACAAAAACGGGTGGGCTATAGCCTTGGGGGGTGGGGCTGGCCAACTTCGTCCGCCGGACTCGGAATGGCGCGAGACTTTGGGAGCAGTCTCCGTGTGCCAAAAATAGGCCCCGGGCACAGCCGCACCCAAAAATAACTGCCCGAAGGCCGGGGCGCCAAGTTCGTCCAGCGGAAATAGTCCACAAAAACGGGTGAGCTATAGCCTTGGGGGGTGGGGCTGGCCAACTTCGTCCGCCGGACTCGGAATGGCGCGAGACTTTGCGAGCGGCCTCCGTGTGCCAAAAATAGGCCCTGGGCACAGCCGCGCCCAAAAATAACTGCCCGAAGGTCGGGGCGCCAAGTTCGTCCAGCGGAAAAAGGGCACAAAAACGGGTGGGCTATAGCCTTGTGGGGTGGGGCTGGCCAACTTCGTCCGCCGGACTCGGAATGGCGCGAGACTTTGCGAGAGGCCTCCGTGTGCCGAAAATAGGCCCCGGGCACAGCCGCGCCCGAAAATAACCGCCCGAAGGCCGGGGCGGCAAGTTCGTCCAGCGGAAAAAGGCCACAAAAACGGGTGGGCCATAGCCTTGGGTTGTGGGGTGGCCGACTTCGTCCGCCGGACTCAGAATGGCGCGAGACTTTGCGAGCGGCCTCCATGTGCGAAAAATAGGCCCCTGGCACAGCCGCGCCCAAAAATAACCGCCCGAAGGCCGGGGCGCCCAGTTCGTCCAGCGGAAAAAGGCCACAAAAACGGGTCGGCCATAGCCTTGGGGGGTGGGGCTGGCCAACTTCGTCCGCCGGACTCGGAATGGCGCGAGACTTTGCGAGCTGCCTCCATGTGCCAAAAATAGGCCCCGGGCATAGCCGCGCCCAAAAATAACCGCCCGAAGGCCGGGCCGCCAAGTTCTTCCAGCGGAAAAAGGCCACAAAAACGGGTGGGCTATAGCCTTGGGGGGTGGGGCTGGCCAACTTCGTCCGCCGGACTCGGAATGGCGCGAGACTTTGCGAGATGCCTCCATGTGCCAAAAATAGGCCCCGGGCATAGCCGCGCCAAAAAATAACCGCCCGAAGGCCGGGGCGCCAAGTTCTTCCAGCGGAAAAAGGCCACAAAAACGGGTGGGCTATAGCCTTGGGGGGTGGGGCTGGCCAACTTCGTCCGCCGGACTCGGAATGGAGCGAGACTTTGCGAGCGGCCTCCGTGTGCCCAAAATAGGCCCCGGGCACAGGCGCGCCCAAAAATAACCGCCCGAAGGCCGGGGCGCCAAGTTCGTCCAGCGGAAAAAGGCCACAAAAACGGGTGGGCTATAGCCTTGGGGGGTGGGGCTGGCCCACTTCGTCCGCCGGACTCGGAATGGAGCTAGACTTTGCGAGCAGACTCCGTGTGCCGAAAAGAGGTCCCGGGCACAGCCGCGCCCAAAAATAACCGCCCGAAGGCCGGGCCGCCAATTTCGTCCAGCGGAAAAAGGCCACAAAAACGGGTGGGCTATAGCCTTGGGGGGTGGGGTTGGCCTACTTCGTCCGCCGGACTCGGAATTGAGCGAGACTTTGCGAGCAGCTTCCGTGTGCCGAAAATAGGCCCTGGGCACAGCCACGCCCAAAAATAACCGCCCGAAGGCCGGGCCGCCAAGTTCGTCCAGAAAAAAAATGCCACAAAAACGGGTGGGCTATAGCCTTGGGGGGTGGGGCTTGCCAACTTCGTCCGCCGGACTCGGAATGGAGCTAGACTTTGCGAGCAGCCTCCGTGTGCCGAAAATAGGGCCCGGGCACAGCCGCGCCCGAAAATAACCGCCCGAAGGCCGGGCCGCCAAGTTCGTCCAGTGGAAAAAGGCCACAAAAACGGGTGGGCTATAGCCTTGGGGGGTGGGGCTGGCCAACTTCGTCCGCCGGACTCGGAATGGAGCGAGACTTTGTGAGCAGCCTCCGTGTGCCGAAAATAGGCCCCGGGCACAGCCGCGCCCAAAAATAACCGCCCGAAGGCCGGGGCGCCAAGTTCGTCCAGCGGAAATAGGCCACAAAACCGGGTGGGCTATAGCCTTGGGGGGTGGGGCTGGCCGACTTCGTCCGCCGGACTCGGAATGGCGCGAGACTTTGCGAGCGGCCTCCGTGTGCCAAAAACAGGCACCGGGCACAGCCGCGCCCAAAAATAACCGCCCGAAGGCCGGGGCGCCAAGTTCGTCCAGCGGAAAAAGGCCACAAAAACGGGTGGGCTATAGCCTTGGGGGGTGGGGATGGCCAACTTCGTCCGCCGGACTCGGAATGGCGCGAGACTTTGGGAGCAGTCTCCGTGTGCCAAAAATAGGCCCCGGGCACAGCCGCGCCCAAAAATAACTGCCCGAAGGCCGGGGCGCCAAGTTCGTCCAGCGGAAATAGTCCACAAAAACGGGTGAGCTATAGCCTTGGGGGGTGGGGCTGGCCAACTTCGTCCGCCGGACTCGGAATGGCGCGAGACTTTGCGAGCGGCCTCCGTGTGCCAAAAATAGGCCCTGGGCACAGCCGCGCCCAAAAATAACTGCCCGAAGGTCGGGGCGCCAAGTTCGTCCAGCGGAAAAATGGCACAAAAACGGGTGGGCTATAGCCTTGTGGGGTGGGGCTGGCCAACTTCGTCCGTCGGACTCGGAATGGCGCGAGACTTTGCGAGAGGCCTCCGTGTGCCGAAAATAGGCCCCGGGCACAGCCGCGCCCGAAAATAACCGCCCGAAGGCCGGGGCGGCAAGTTCGTCCAGCGGAAAAAGGCCACAAAAACGGGTGGGCCATAGCCTTGGGTTGTGGGGTGGCCGACTTCGTCCGCCGGACTCAGAATGGCGCGAGACTTTGCGAGCGGCCTCCGTGTGTGAAAAATAGGCCCCTGGCACAGCCGCGCCCAAAAATAACCGCCCGAAGGCCGGGGCGCCCAGTTCGTCCAGCGGAAAAAGGCCACAAAAACGGGTCGGCCATAGCCTTGGGGGGTGGGGCTGGCCAACTTCGTCCGCCGGACTCGGAATGGCGCGAGACTTTGCGAGCTGCCTCCATGTGCCAAAAATAGGCCCCGGGCATAGCCGCGCCCAAAAATAACCGCCCGAAGGCCGGGCCGCCAAGTTCTTCCAGCGGAAAAAGGCCACAAAAACGGGTGGGCTATAGCCTTGGGGGGTGGGGCTGGCCAACTTCGTCCGCCGGACTCGGAATGGCGCGAGACTTTGCGAGATGCCTCCATGTGCCAAAACTAGGCCCAGGGCATAGCCGCGCCAAAAAATAACCGCCCGAAGGCCGGGGCGCCAAGTTCTTACAGCGGAAAAAGGCCACAAAAACGGGTGGGCTATAGCCTTGGGGGGTGGGGCCGGCCAACTTCGTCCGCCGGACTCGGAATGGAGCGAGACTTTGCGAGCGGCCTCCGTGTGCCCAAAATCGGCCCCGGGCACAGGCGCGCCCAAAAATAACCGCCCGAAGGCCGGGGCGCCAAGTTCGTCCAGCGGAAAAAGGCCACAAAAACGGGTGGGCTATAGCCTTGGGGGGTGGGGCCGGCCAACTTCGTCCGCCGGACTCGGAATGGCGTGAGACTTTGCGAGAGGCCTCCGTGTGCCAAAAATAGGCCCCGGACACAGCCGCGCCCAAAAATAACCACCCGAAGGCCGGGGCGCCAAGTTCGTCCAGCGGAAAAAGGCCACAAAAACGGGTGGGCTATAGCCTTGGGGGGTGGGGCTGGCCAACTTCGTCCGCCGGACTCGGAATGGCGCGAGACTTTGGGAGCGGCCTCCGTGTGCCAAAAATAGGCCCCGGGCACAGCCGCGCCCAAAAATAACTGCCCGAAGGCCGGGGCGCCAAGTTCGTCCAGCGGAAAAAGGCCACAAAAACGGGTGGGCCATAGCCTTGGGGGGTGGGGTGGCCGACTTCGTCCGCCGGACTCGGAATGGCGCGAGACTTTGCGAGCAGCCTCCGTGGCCCAAAAATAGGCCCCGGGCACAGCCGCGCCCAAAAATAACCGCCCGATGGCCGGGGCGCCAAGTTCGTCCAGCGGAAAAAGGTCACAAAAACGGGTGGGCTATAGCCTTGGGGGGTGGGGCTGGCCCACTTCGTCCGCCGGACTCGGAATGGCGCGAGACTTTACGAGCGGCCTCCGTGTGTCAAAAATAACCCCTGGGCACAGCCGCGCCCAAAAATAACCACCCGAAGGCCGGGGCGCCAAGTTCGTCCAGCGGAAAAAGGCCACAAAAACGGGTGGGCTATAGCCTTGGGGGGTGGGGCTGGCCAACTTCGTCCGCCGGACTCGGAATGGCGTGAGACTTTGCGAGGGCCCTCCGTGTGCCAAAAATAGGCCCCGGGCACAGCCGCGCCCGAAAATAACCGCCCGAAGGCCGGGGCGCCAAGTTCGTCCAGCGGAAAAAGGCCACAAAAACGGGTGGGCCATAGCCTTGGGGGGTGGGGTGGCCGACTTCGTCCGCCGGACTCGGAATGGCGCGAGACTTTGCGAGCGGCCTCCGTGTGCCAAAAATAGGCCCCGGGCACAGCCGCGCCCGAAAATAACCGCCCGAAGGCCGGGGCGCCAAGTTCGTCCAGCGTAAAAAGGCCACAAAACCGGGTGGGCCATCGCCTTGGGGGGTGGGGTGGCCGACTTCGTCCGCCGGACTCGGAATGGCGCGAGACTTTGCGAGCAGCCTCCGTGGCCCAAAAAAAGGCCCCGGGCACAGCCGCGCCCACAAATAACCGCCCGATGGCCGGGGCGCCAAGTTCGTCCAGCGGAAAAAGGCCACAAAAACGGGTGGGCCATAGCCTTGGGGGGTGGGGTGGCCGACTTCGTCCGCCGGACTCGGAATGGCGCGAGACTTTGCGAGCAGCCTCCGTGGCCCAAAAATAGGCCCCGGGCACAGCCGCGCCCACAAATAACCGCCCGATGGCCGGGGCGCCAAGTTCGTCCAGCGGAAAAAGGCCACAAAAACGGGTGGGCTATAGCCTTGGGGGGTGGGGCTGGCCGACTTCGTCCGCCGGACTCGGAATGGCGCGAGACTTTGCGATCGGCCTCCGTGTGCCAAAAATATGCCCCGGGCACAGCCGCGCCCTAAAATAACCGCCCGAAGGCCGGGGCACCAAGTTCGTCCAGCGGAAAAAGGCCACAAAAACGGGTGGGCTATAGCCTTGGGGGGTGGGACTGGCCAACTTCGTCCGCCGGACTCGGAATGGCGCGAGACTTTGCGAGCGGCCTCCGTGTGCCAAAAATAGGCCCCGGACACAGCCGCCCCCAAAAATAACTGCCCGAAGGCCGGGGCGCCAAGTTCGTCCAGCGGAAAAAGGCCACAAAAACGGGTGGGCCATAGCCTTGGGGGGTGGGGTGGCCGACTTCGTCCGCCGGACTCGGAATGGCGCGAGACTTTGCGAGCGGCCTCCGTGTGCGAAAAATAGGCCCCTGGCACAGCCGCGCCCAAAAATAACCGCCCGAAGACCGGGGCGCCAAGTTCGTCCAGCGGAAAAATTGCCAAAAAACGGGTGTGCTATAGCCTTAGGGGGAGGGGCTGACCAACTTCGTCCGCCGGACTCCGAATGGGGCGAGACTTTACGAACGGCCTCCGCGTACCAAATATAGGCCGCGGGCACAGCCGCGCCCAAAAATAACCCCCCGAAGGTGGGGGCGCCAAGTTTGTCCAGCGGAAAAATGGCCAAAAAACGGGTGGGCTATAGCCTTGGGGGGAGGGGCGGGCCAACTTCGTCCGCCGGACTCGGAATGGGGCGAGACTTTGCGAGCGGCCTCCCCCATGCCAAAAATAGGCCACGGGCACAGCCGCGCCCAAAAATAACCCCCTGAAGGTCGGCGCGCCCAAACCCCCCAGCGGAAATATGGCCAAAAAACGGGTGGGCTATAGCCTTGGGGGGAGGGGCTGGCCGACTTCGTCCGCCAGACTCGGAATGGGGCGAGACTTTGTGAGCAGTCTCCGCGTGCCAGAAATAGGCCGCGGGCACAGCCGCGCCCAAAAATAACCACCCGAAGGCCGGGGCGCCAAGTTCGTCCAGCGGAAAAATGGCCAAAAAACGGGTGGGCTATAGCATTGAGGGGAGGGGCTGGCCAACTTCGTCCGCCGGACTCGGAATGGGGCCAGACTTTACGAGCGGCCTCCGGGTGCCAAAAATAGTCCACGGGCACAGCCGCGCCCAAAAATAACTACCCGAAGGCCGGGGCGCCAAGTTCGTCCAGCGGAAATAGTCCACAAAAACGGGTGAGCTATAGCCTTGGGGGGTGGGGCTGGCCAACTTCGTCCGCCGGACTTGGAATGGCGCGAGACTTTGCGAGTGGCCTCCGTGTGCCAAAAATAGGCCCCGGGCACAGCCGCGCCCAAAAATAACCGCCCGAAGGTCGGGGCGCCAAGTTCGTCCAGCGGAAAAAGGCCACAAAAACGGGTGGGCTATAGCCTTGGGGGGTGGGGCTGGCCCACTTCGTCCGCCAGACTCGGAATGGAGCGAGACTTTGCGAGCAGCCTCCGTGTGCCGAAAATAGGCCCCGGGCACAGGCGCGTCCAAAAATAACCGCCCGAAGGCCGGGCCGCCAAGTTCGTCCAGCAAAAAAATGCCACAAAAACGGGTGGGCTATAGCCTTGGGGGGTGGGGCTGGCCGACTTCGTCCGCCGGACTCGGAATGGCGCGAGACTTTGGGAGCGGCCTCCGTGTGCCAAAAATAGGCCCTGGGCACAGCCGCGCCAAAAAATAACCGCCTGAAGGCCGGGGCGCCAAGTTCGTCCAGCGGAAAAAGGCCACAAAAACGGGTGGGCTATAGCCTTGGGGGGTGGGGCTGGCCCACATCCTCCGCCGGACTCGGAACGGCACGAGACTTTGTGAGCGGCCTCCGTGTGCCAAAAATAGGCCCCGGACACAGCCGCCCCCAAAAATAACTGCCCGAAGGCCGGGGCGCCAAGTTCGTCCAGCGGAAAAAGGCCACAAAAACGGGTGGGCCATAGCCTTGGGGGGTGGGGTGGCCGACTTCGTCCGCCGGACTCGGAATGGCGCGAGACTTTGCGAGCGGCCTCCGTGTGTGAAAAATAGGCCCCTGACACAGCCGCGCCCAAAAATAACCGCCCGAAGACCGGGGCGCCAAGTTCGTCCTGCGGAAAAATGGCCAAAAAACGGGTGGGCTATAGCCTTGGGGGGTGGGGCTGGCCCACTTCCTCCGCCGGACTAGGAATGGCGCGAGACTTTGCGAGCGGCCTCCGTGTGCCAAAAATAGGCCCCGGGCACAGCCGCACCCAAAAATAACCGCCCGAAGGCCGGGGCGCCAAGTTCGTCCAGCGGAAAAAGGCCACAAAAAAGGGTGGGCTATAGCCTTGCGGGGTGGGACTGGCCGACTTCGTCCGCCGGACTCGGAATGGGGCGAGACTTTGCGAGCGGCCTCCGTGTGCCAAAAATAGGCCCCGGGCACAGCCGCACCCAAAAATAACCGCCCGAAGGCCGGGGCGCCAAGTTCGTCCAGCGGAAAAAGGCCACAAAAAAGGGTGGGCTATAGCCTTGCGGGGTGGGACTGGCCAACTTCGTCCGCCGGACTCGGAATGGGGCGAGACTTTGCGAGCGGCCTCCGCATGCCAAAAATAGGCCACGGGCACAGCCGCGCCCAAAAATAACCCCTTGAAGGTCGGCGCGCCCAAACCCCCCAGCGGAAATATGGCCAAAAAACGGGTGGGCTATAGCCTTGGGGGGAGGGGCTGGCCGACTTCGTCCGCCAGACTCGGAATGGGGCGAGACTTTGCGAGCAGCCTCCGCGTGCCAGAAATAGGCCGCGGGCACAAGCCGCGCCCAAAAATAACCACCCGAAGGCCGGGGCGCCAAGTTCGTCCAGCGGAAAAATCGCCAAAAAACGGGTGGGCTATAGCATTGGGGGGAGGGGCTGGCCAACTTCGTCCGCCGGACTCGGAATGGGGCCAGACTTTACGAGCGGCCTCCGGGTGCCAAAAATAGTCCGCAGGCACAGCCGCGCCCAAAAATAACTACCCGAAGGCCGGGGCGCCAAGTTCGTCCAGCGGAAATAGTCCACAAAAACGGGTGAGCTATAGCCTTGGGGGGTGGGGCTGGCCAACTTCGTCCGCCGGACTTGGAATGGCGCGAGACTTTGCGAGTGGCCTCCGTGTGCCAAAAATAGGCCCCGGGCACAGCCGCGCCCAAAAATAACCGCCCGAAGGTCGGGGCGCCAAGTTCGTCCAGCGGAAAAAGGCCACAAAAACGGGTGGGCTATAGCCTTGGGGGGTGGGGCTGGCCTACTTCGTCCGCCAGACTCGGAATGGAGCGAGACTTTACGAGCAGCCTCCGTGTGCCGAAAATAGGCCCCGGGCACAGGCGCGTCCAAAAATAACCGCCCGAAGGCCGGGCCGCCAAGTTCGTCCAGCAAAAAAATGCCACAAAAACGGGTGGGCTATAGCCTTGGGGGGTGGGGCTGGCCAACTTCGTCCGCCGGACTCGGAATGGCGCGAGACTTTGGGAGCGGCCTCCGTGTGCCAAAAATAGGACCTGGGCGCAGCCGCGCCAAAAAATAACCGCCTGAAGGCCGGGGCGCCAAGTTCGTCCAGCGGAAAAAGGCCACAAAAACGGGTGGGCTATAGCCTTGGGGGGTGGGGCTGGCCCACATCCTCCGCCGGACTCGGAACGGCACGAGACTTTGTGAGCGGCCTCCGTGTGCCAAAAATAGGCCCCGGACACAGCCGCCCCCAAAAATAACTGCCCGAAGGCCGGGGCGCCAAGTTCGTCCAGCGGAAAAAGGCCACAAAAACGGGTGGGCCATAGCCTTGGGGGGTGGGGTGGCCGACTTCGTCCGCCGGACTCGGAATGGCGCGAGACTTTGCGAGCGGCCTCCGTGTGTGAAAAATAGGCCCCTGGCACAGCCGCGCCCAAAAATAACCGCCCGAAGACCGGGGCGCCAAGTTCGTCCTGCGGAAAAATGGCCAAAAAACGGGTGGGCTATAGCCTTGGGGGGTGGGGCTGGCCCACTTCCTCCGCCGGACTAGGAATGGCGCGAGACTTTACGAGCGGCCTCCGTGTGCCAAAAATAGGCCCCGGGCACAGCCGCACCCAAAAATAACCGCCCGAAGGCCGGGGCGCCAAGTTCGTCCAGCGGAAAAAGGCCACAAAAAAGGGTGGGCTATAGCCTTGCGGGGTGGGACTGGCCAACTTCGTCCGCCGGACTCGGAATGGGGCGAGACTTTGCGAGCGGCCTCCGTGTGCCAAAAATAGGCCCCGGGCACAGCCGCACCCAAAAATAACCGCCCGAAGGCCGGGGCGCCAAGTTCGTCCAGCGGAAAAAGGCCACAAAAAAGGGTGGGCTATAGCCTTGCGGGGTGGGACTGGCCAACTTCGACCGCCGGACTCGGAATGGGGCGAGACTTTGCGAGCGGCCTCCGCATGCCAAAAATAGGCCACGGGCACAGCCGCGCCCAAAAATAACCCCCTGAAGGTCGGCGCGCCCAAACCCCCCAGCGGAAATATGGCCAAAAAACTGGTGGGCTATAGCCTTGGGGGGAGGGGCTGGCCGACTTCGTCCGCCAGACTCGGAATGGGGCGAGACTTTGCGAGCAGCCTCCGCGTGCCAGAAATAGGCCGCGGGCACAGCCGCGCCCAAAAATAACCACCCGAAGGCCGGGGCGCCAAGTTCGTCCAGCGGAAAAATCGCCAAAAAACGGGTGGGCGATAGCATTGGGGGGAGGGGCTGGCCAACTTCGTCCGCCGGACTCGGAATGGGGCCAGACTTTACGAGCGGCCTCCGGGTGCCAAAAATAGTCCGCGGGCACAGCCGCGCCCAAAAATAACTACCCGAAGGCCGGGGCGCCAAGTTCGTCCAGCGGAAAAAGGCCACAAAAACGGGTGGGCTATAGCCTTGGGGGGTGGGGCTGGCCCACTTCGTCCGCCAGACTCGGAATGGAGCGAGACTTTGCGAGCAGTCTCCGTGTGCCGAAAAAAGGCCCCGGCCACAGCCGCGCCCAAAAATAACCGCCCGAAAGCCGGGGCACCAAGTTCGTCAGGCGGAAAAAGGCCACAAAAACGGGTGGGCTATAGCCTTGGGGGGTGGGACTGGCCAACTTCGTCCGCCGGACTCGGAATGGCGCGAGACTTTGCGAGCGGCCTCCGTGTGCGAAAAATAGGCCCCTGGCACAGCCGTGCCCAAAAATAACCGCCCGAAGGCCGGGGCGCCCAGTTCGTCCAGCGGAAAAAGGCCACAAAAACGGGTCGGCCATAGCCTTGGGGGGTGGGGCTGGCCGACTTCGTCCGCCGGACTCGGAATGGCACGAGACTTTGCGAGAGGCCTCCGCGTGCCAAAAATAGGCCCCGGGCACAGCCGCACCCGAAAATAACCGCCCGAAGGCCGGGGCGCCAAGCTCGTCCAGCGGAAAAAGGCCACAAAAACGGGTGGGCTATAGCCTTGGGGGGTGGGGCTGGCCCACTTCGTCCGCCAGACTCGGAATGGAGCGAGACTTTGCGAGCAGTCTCCATGTGCCGAAAATAGGCCCCGGACACAGGCGCGTCCAAAAATAACTGCCCGAAGGCCGGGCCGCCAAGTTCGTCCAGCAAAAAAAATGCCACAAAAACGGGTGGGCTATAGCCTTGGGGGGTGGGGCTGGCCAACTTCGTCCGCCGGACTCGGAATGGCGCGAGACATTACGAGCGGCCTCCGTGTGCCAAAAAAAGGCCCCGGCCACAGCCGCGCCCAAAAATAACCGCCCGAAGGCCGGGGCGCCAAGTTCGTCCAGCGGAAAAAGGCCACAAAAACGGGTGGGCTATAGCCTTGGGGGGTGGGGAACTTCGTCCGCCGGACTTGGAATGGCGCGAGACTTTGCCAGTGGCCTCCGTGTGACAAAAATAGGCCCCGGGCGCAGCCGCGCCCAAAAATAACCCCCCGAAGGCCAGGGTGCCAAGTTCGTCCAGCGGAAAAAGGCCACAAAAACAGGTGGGCCATAGCCTTGGGGGGTGGGGTGGCCGACTTCGTCCGCCGGACTCGGAATGGCGCGAGACTTTGCGAGCGGCCTCCGTGTGCGAAAAATAGGCCCCTGGCACAGCCGCGCCCAAAAATAACCGGCCGAAGGCCGGGGCGCCAAGTTAGTCCAGCGGAAATAGGCCACAAAAACGGGTGGGCTATAGGCTTGGGGGGTGGGGCTGGCCAACTTCGTCCGCAGGACTCGGAATGGTGCGAGGCTTTACGAGCGGCCTCCGTGTGCAAAAAATAGGCCCCGGACACAGCCGCGCCCAAAAATAACCGCCCGAAGGCCGGGACGCCAAGTTCGTCCAGCGGAAAAAGGCCAAAAAACGGGTGGGCTATAGCCTTGGGGTGTGGGGCTGGCCAACTTCGTCCGCCGGACTCGGAATGGCGCGAGACTTTGCGAGCGGCCTCCGTTTGCCAAAAATAGGCCCCGGGCACCGCCGCGCCCAAAAATAACCGCCCGAAGGCCGGGGCGCCAAGTTCGTCCAGCGGAAAAAGGCCACAAAAACGGGTGGGCTATAGCCTTGGGGGGTGAGGCTGGCCGACTTCGTCCGCCGGACTCGGAATGGCGCGAGACTTTGCGATCGGCCTCCGTGTGCCAAAAATACGCCCTGGGAACAGCCGCGCCCAAAAATAACCGCCCGAAAGCCGGGGCACCAAGTTCGTCAGGCGGAAAAAGGCCACAAAAACGGGTGGGCTATAGCCTTGGGGGGTGGGACTGGCCAACTTCGTCCGCCGGACTCGGAATGGCGCGAGACTTTGCGAGCGGCCTCCGTGTGCGAAAAATAGGCCCCTGGCACAGCCGTGCCCAAAAATAACCGCCCGAAGGCCGGGGCGCCCAGTTCGTCCAGCGGAAAAAGGCCACAAAAACGGGTCGGCCATAGCCTTGGGGGGTGGGGCTGGCCGACTTCGTCCGCCGGACTCGGAATGGCGCGAGACTTTGCGAGAGGCCTCCGCGTGCCAAAAATAGGCCCCGGGCACAGCCGCACCCGAAAATAACCGCCCGAAGGCCGGGGCGCCAAGCTCGTCCAGCGGAAAAAGGCCACAAAAACGGGTGCGCCTTAGCCTTGGGGGGTGGGGTGGCCGACTTCGTCCGCCGGACTCGGAATAGCGCGAGACTTTGCGTGCGGCCTCCGTGTGCGAAAAATAGGCCCCTGGCACAGCCGCGCCCAAAAATAACCGCCCGAAGGGCGGGGCGCCAAGTTCGTCCAGCGGAAAAAGGCCACAAAAACGGGTGGGCTATAGCCTTGGGGGGTGGGGCGGGCCGACTTCGTCTGCCGGACTCGGAATGGCGCGAGACTTTGCGAGCAGCCTCCGTGGCCCAAAAATAGGCCCCGGGCACAGCCGCGCCCAAAAATAACCGCCCGATGGCCGGGGCGCCAAGTTCGTCCAGCGGAAAAAGGTCACAAAAACGGGTGGGCCATAGCCTTGGGGGGTGGGGTGGCCGACTTCGTCCGCCGGACTCGGAATGGCGCGAGACTTTGCGAGCGGCCTCCGTGTGCGAAAAATAGGCCCCTGGCACAGCCGCGCCCAAAAATAACCGCCCGAAGACCGGGGCGCCAAGTTCGTCCAGCGGAAAAATGGCCAAAAAACGGGTGTGCTATAGCCTTAGGGGGAGGGGCTGACCAACTTCGTCCGCCGGACTCCGAATGGGGCGAGACTTTGCGAACGGCCTCCGCGTACCAAATATAGGCCGCGGGCACAGCCGCGCCCAAAAATAACCCCCCGAAGGTCGGGGCGCCAAGTTTGTCCAGCGGAAAAATGGCCAAAAAACGGGTGGGCTATAGCCTTAGGGGGAGGGGCTGACCAACTTCGTCCGCCAGACTCGGACTGGGGCGAGACTTTACGAGCAGCCTCCGCGTGCCAGAAATAGGCCGCGGGCACAGCCGCGCCCAAAAATAACCACCCGAAGGCCGGGGCGCCAAGTTCGTCCAGCGGAAAAATCGCCAAAAAACGGGTGGGCTATAGCATTGGGGGGAGGGGCTGGCCAACTTCGTCCGCCGGACTCGGAATGGGGCCAGACTTTACGAGCGGCCTCCGGGTGCCAAAAATAGTCCGCGGGCACAGCCGCGCCCAAAAATAACTACCCGAAGGCCGGGGCGCCAAGTTCGTCCAGCGGAAATAGTCCACAAAAATGGGTGAGCTATAGCCTTGGGGGGTGGGGCTGGCCAACTTCGTCCGCCGGACTCGGAATGGCGCGAGACTTTGCGACCGGCCTCCGTGTGCCAAAAATAGGCCCCGGGCACAGCCGCGTCCAAAAATAACCACCCGAAGGTCGGGGCGCCAAGTTCGTCCAGCGGAAAAAGGCCACAAAAACGGGTGGGCTATAGCCTTGGGGGGTGGGGCTGGCCGACTTCGTCCGCCGGACTCGGAATGGAGCGAGACTTTGCGAGCAGCCTCCGTGTGCCGAAAATAGGCCCCAGGCACAGCCGCGTCCAAAAATAACCGCCCGAAGGCCGGGCCGCCAAGTTCGTCCAGCAAAAAAAATCCCACAAAAACGGGTGGGCTATAGTCTTGGGGGGTGGGGCTGGCCAACTTCGTCCGCCGGACTCGGAATGGCGCGAGACATTACGAGCGGCCTCCGTGTGCCAAAAAAAGGCCCCGGCCACAGCCGCGCCCAAAAATAACCGCCCGAAGGCCGGGGCGCCAAGTTCGTCCAGCGGAAAAAGGCCACAAAAACGGGTGGGCTATAGCCTTGGGGGGTGGGGAACTTCGTCCGCCGGACTCGGAATGGCGCGAGCCTTTGCGAGCGGCCTCCGTGTGACAAAAATAGGCCCCGGGCGCAGCCGCGCCCAAAAATAACCCCCCGAAGGCCGGGGCGCCAAGTTCGTCCAGCGGAAAAAGGCCACAAAAACAGGTGGGCCATAGCCTTGGGGGGTGGGGTGCCCGACTTCGTCCGCCGGACTCGGAATGGCGCGAGACTTTGCGAGCGGCCTCCGTGTGCGAAAAATAGGCCCCTGGCACAGCCGCGCCCAAAAATAACCGCCCGAAGGCCGGGGCGCCAAGTTCGTCCAGCGGAAATAGGCCACAAAAACGGGTGGGCTATAGGCTTGGGGGGTGGGGCTGGCCAACTTCGTCTGCAGGACTCGGAATGGCGCGAGGCTTTACGAGCGGCCTCCGTGTACAAAAAATAGGCCCCGGACACAGCCGCGCCCAAAAATAACCGCCCGAAGGCCGGGACGCCAAGTTCGTCCAGCGGAAAAAGGCCAAAAAAACGGGTGGGCTATAGCCTTGGGGGGTGGGGCTGGCCCACTTCTTCCGCCGGACTCGGAATGGAGCGAGACTTTGCGAGCAGCCTCCGTGTGCCGAAAACAGGCCCCGGGCACAGCCGCGTCCAAAAATAACCGCCCGAAGGCCGGGCCGCCAAGTTCGTCCAGCAAAAAAATGCCACAAAAATGGGTGGGCTATAGTCTTGGGGGGTGGGGCTGGCCAACTTCGTCCGCCGGACTCGAATTGGCGCGAGACATTACGAGTGGCCTCCGTGTGCCAAAAATAGGCCCCAGCCACAGCCGCGCCCAAAAATAACCGCCCGAAGGCCGAGGCGCCAAGTTCGTCCAGCGGAAAAAGGCCACAAAAACGGGTGGGCTATAGCCTTGGGGGGTGGGGAACTTCGTCCGCCGGACTCGGAATGGCGCGAGACTTTGCGAGCGGCCTCCGTGTGACAAAAATAGGCCCCGGGCACAGCCGCGCCCAAAAATAACCCCCCGAAGGCCGGGGCGCCAAGTTCGTCCAGCAGAAAAAGGCCACAAAAACGGGTGGGCCATAGCCTTGGGGGGTGGGGTGGCCGACTTCGTCCGCCGGACTCGGAATGGCGCGAGACTTTGCGAGCGGCCTCCGTGTGCGAAAAATAGGCCCCTGGCACAGCCGCGCCCAAAAATAACCGCCTGAAGGTCGGGGCGCCAAGTTCGTCCAGCGGAAATAGGCCACAAAAACGGGTGGGCTATAGGCTTGGGGGGTGGGGCTGGCCAACTTCGTCCGCAGGACTCGGAATGGCTCGAGGCTTTACGAGCGGCCTCCGTGTGCGAAAAATAGGCCCCGGACACAGCCGCGCCCAAAAATAACCGCCCGAAGGCCGGGACGCCAAGTTCGTCCAGCGGAAAAAGGCCAAAAAAACGGGTGGGCTATAGCCTTGGGGGGTGGGGCTGGCCAACTTCGTCCGCCGGACTTGGAATGGCGCGAGACTTTGCGAGCGGCCTCCGTGTGCCAAAAATAGCCCCCGGGCACAGCCGCGCCCAAAAATACCCGCCCGAAGGCCGGGGCGCCAAGTTCGTCCAGCGGAAATAGGCCACAAAAACGGGTGGGCTATAGGCTTGGGGGGTGGGGCTGGCCAACTTCGTCCGCAGGACTCGGAATGGCGCGAGACTTTGCGAGCGGCCTCCGTGTGCCAAAAATAGGCCCCGGACACAGCCGCGCCCAAAAATACCCGCCCGAATGCCGGGGCGCCAAGTTCGTCCAGCGGAAAAAGGCCACAAAAACTGGTGGGCCATAGCCTTGGGGGGTGGGTCTGGCCCACTTCGTCCGCCGGACTCGGAAAGGCTCGAGACTTTGCGAGCGGCCTCCGTGTGCCAAAAATAGCCCCCGGGCACAGCCGCGCCCAAAAATACCCGCCCGAAGGCCGGGGCGCCAAGTTCGTCCAGCGGAAATAGGCCACAAAAACGGGTGGGCTATAGCCTTGGGGGGTGGGGCTGGCCAACTTCGTCCGCAGGACTCGGAATGGCGCGAGACTTTGCGAGCGGCCTCCGTGTGCCAAAAATAGGCCCCGAACATAGCCGCGCCCAAAAATACCCGCCCGAATGCCGGGGCGCCAAGTTCGTCCAGCGGAAAAAGGCCACAAAAACGGGTGGGCCATAGCCTTGGGGGGTGGGTCTGGCCCACTTCGTCCGCCGGACTCGGAATGGCTCGAGACTTTGCGAGCGGCCTCCGTGTGCGAAAAATAGGCCCCGGACATAGCCGCGCCCAAAAATACCCGCCCGAATGCCGGGACGCCAAGTTCGTCCAGCGGAAAAAGGCCAAAAAAACGGGTGGGCTATAGCCTTGGGGGGTGGGGCTGGCCCACTTCTTCCGCCGGACTCGGAATGGAGCGAGACTTTGCGAGCAGCCTCCGTGTGCCGAAAATAGGCCCCGGGCACAGCCGCGTCCAAAAATAACCGCCCGAAGGCCGGGCCGCCAAGTTCGTCCAGCAAAAAAATGCCACAAAAACGGGTGGGCTATAGTCTTGGGGGGTGGGGCTGGCCAACTTCGTCCGCCGGACTCGAATTGGCGCGAGACATTACGAGTGGCCTCCGTGTGCCAAAAATAGGCCCCAGCCACAGCCGCGCCCAAAAATAACCGCCCGAAGGCCGAGGCGCCAAGTTCGTCCAGCGGAAAAAGGCCACAAAAACGGGTGGGCTATAGCCTTGGGGCGTGGGGCTGGCCAACTTCGTCCTCCGGACTCGGAATGGCGCGAGACTTTTCGAGCGGCCTCCGTGTGCGACAAATAGGCCCCGGGCACAGCCGCGCCCAAAAATAACGGCCCGAAGGCCGGGGCGCCAAGTTCGTCCAGCGGAAAAAGGCCACAAAAATGGGTGGGCTATAGCATTGGGGGGTGAGGCTGGCCGACTTCGTCCGCCGGACTCGGAATGGCGCGAGACTTTGCGATCGGCCTCCGTGTTCCAAAAATACGCCCCGGGCACAGCCGCGCCCAAAAATAACCGCCCGAAGGCCGGGGCACCAAGTTCGTCCAGCGGAAAAAGGCCACAAAAACGGGTGGGCTATAGCCTTGGGGGGTGGGACTGGCCAACTTCGTCCGCCGGACTCGGAATGGCGCGAGACTTTGTGAGCGGCCTCCGTGTACGAAAAATAGGCCCCCGGCACAGCCGGGCCCAAAAATAACCGCCCGAAGGCCGGGGCGCCCAGTTCGTCCAGCGGAAAAAGGCCACAAAAACGGGTCGGCCATAGCCTTGGGGGGTGGGGCGGGCCGACTTCGTCCGCCGGACTCGGAATGGCGCGAGACTTTGCGAGCTGCCTCCGTGTGCCAAAAATAGGCCCCGGGCATTGCCGCGCCCAAAAATAACCGCCCAAAGGCCGGGGCGCCAAGTTCTTCCAGCGGAAAAAGGCCACAAAAACGGGTGGGCTATAGCCTTGGGGGGTGGGGCTGGCCAACTTCGTCCGCCGGACTCGGTATGGCGCGAGACTTTGCGAGCGGCCTCCTTGTGCTAAAAATAGGCCCCGGGCACAGCCGCACCCAAAAATAACCGCCCGACGGCCGGGGCGCCAAGTTCGTCCAGCGGAAAAAGGCCACAAAAACAGGTGGGCTATAGCTTTGGGGGGGGGGGGCTGGCCAACTTCGTCCGCCGGACTCGGAATGGCGCGAGACTTTGCGAGCGGCCTCCGTGTGCCAAAAATAGGCCCCGGGCACAGGCGCGCCCAAAAATAACCGCCCGAAGGCCGGAGCGCCAAGTTCGTCCAGCGGAAAAAGGCCACAAAAACGGGTGGGCTATAGCCTTGGGGGGTGGGGCAGGCCAACTTCTACCGCCGGACTCGGAATGGCGCGAGACTTTGCGAGAGGCCTCCGTGTGCCAAAAATAGGCCCCGGACACAGCCGCGCCCGAAAATAACCGCCCGAAGGCCGGGGCGCCAAGCTCGTCCAGCGGAAAAAGGCCACAAAAACGGGTGGGCCATAGCCTTGGGGGGTGGGGTGGCCGACTTCGTCTGCCGGACTCGGAATAGCGCGAGACTTTGCGAGCGGCCTCCGTGTGCGAAAAATAGGCCCCTGGCACAGCCGCGCCCAAAAATAACCGCCCGAAGGCCGGGGCGCCAAGTTCGTCCAGCGGAAAAAGGCCACAAAAACGGGTGGGCTATAGCCTTGGGGGGTGGGGCTGGCCGACTTCGTCTGCCGGACTCGGAATGGCGCGAGACTTTGCGAGCAGCCTCCGTGGCCCAAAAATAGGCCCCGGGCACAGCCGTGCCCAAAAATAACCGCCCGATGGCCGGGGCGCCAAGTTCGTCCAGCGGAAAAAGGTCACAAAAACGGGTGGGCTATAGCCTTGGGGGGTGGGGCTGGCCAACTTCGTCCGCCGGACTCGGTATGGCGCGAGACTTTGCGAGCGGCCTCCTTGTGCCAAAAGTAGGCCCCGGGCACAGCCGCGCCCAAAAATAACCGCCCGACGGCCGGGGCGCCAAGTTCGTCCAGCGGAAAAAGGCCACAAAAACAGGTGGGCTATAGCCTTGGGGGGTGGGGCTGGCCAACTTCGTCCGCCGGACTCGGAACGGCACGAGACTTTGCGAGCGGCCTCCGTGTGCGAAAAATAGGCCCCTGGCACAGCCGCGCCCAAAAATAACCGCCCGAAGGCCGGGGCGCCAAGTTCGTCCAGCGGAAAAAGGCCACAAAAACGGGTGGGCTATAGCCTTGGGGGGTGGAGCTGGCCGACTTCGTCTGCCGGACTCGGAATGGCGCGAGACTTTGCGAGCAGCCTCCGTGGCCCAAAAATAGGCCCCGGGCACAGCCGTGCCCAAAAATAACCGCCCGATGGCCGGGCCGCCAAGTTCGTCCAGCGGAAAAAGGTCACAAAAACGGGTGGGCTATAGCCTTGGGGGGTGGGGCTGGCCAACTTCGTCCGCCGGACTCGGTATGGCGCGAGACTTTGCGAGCGGCCTCCTTGTGCCAAAAGTAGGCCCCGGGCACAGCCGCGCCCAAAAATAACCGCCCGACGGCCGGGGCGCCAAGTTCGTCCAGCGGAAAAAGGCCACAAAAACAGGTGGGCTATAGCCTTGGTGGGTGGGGCTGGCCAACTTCGTCCGCCGGACTCGGAACGGCACGAGACTTTGCGAGCGGCCTCCTTGTGCGAAAAATAGGCCCCTGGCACAGCCGCGCCCAAAAATAACCGCCCGAAGGCCGGGGCGCCAAGTTCGTCCAGCGGAAAAAGGCCACAAAAACGGGTGGGCTATAGCCTTGGGGGGTGGGGCTGGCCGACTTCGTCTGCCGGACTCGGAATGGCGCGAGACTTTGCGAGCATCATCCGTGGCCCAAAAATAGGCCCCGGGCACAGCCGTGCCCAAAAATAACCGCCCGATGGCCGGGGCGCCAAGTTCGTCCAGCGGAAAAAGGTCACAAAAACGGGTGGGCTATAGCCTTGGGGGGTGGGGCTGGCCAACTTCGTCCGCCGGACTCGGTATGGCGCGAGACTTTGCGAGTGGCCTCCTTGTGCCAAAAGTAGGCCCCGGGCACAGCCGCGCCCAAAAATAACCGCCCGACGGCCGGGGCGCCAAGTTCGTCCAGCGGAAAAAGGCCACAAAAACAGGTGGGCTATAGCCTTGGGGGGTGGGGCTGGCCAACTTCGTCCGCCGGACTCAGAACGGCACGAGACTTTGCGAGCGGCCTCCATGTGCGAAAAATAGGCCCCGGACACAGCCGCCCCCAAAAATAACTGCCCGAAGGCCGGGGCGCCAAGTTCGACCAGCGGAAAAAGGCCACAAAAACGGGTGGGCCATAGCCTTGGGGGGTGGGGTGGCCGACTTCGTCCGCCGGACTCGGAATGGCGCGAGACTTTGCGAGCGGCCTCCGTGTGCGAAAAATAGGCCCCTGGCACAGCCGCGCCCAAAAATAACCTCCCGAAGACCGGGGCGCCAAGTTCGTCCAGCGGAAAAATGGCCAAAAAACGGGTGTGCTATAGCCTTGGGGGGAGGGGCTGGCCAACTTCGTCCGCCGGACTCGGAATGGGGCGAGACTTTGCGAGCGGCCTCCGCATGCCAAAAATAGGCCACGGGCACAGCCGCGCCCAAAAATAACCCCCTGAAGGTCGGCGCGCCCAAACCCCCCAGCGGAAATATGGCCAAAAAACGGGTGGGCTATAGCCTTGGGGGGAGGGGCTGGCTGACTTCGTCCGCCAGACTCGGAATGGGGCGAGACTTTGCGAGCAGCCTCCGCGTGCCAGAAATAGGCCGCGGGCACAGCCGCGCCCAAAAATAACCACCCGAAGGCCGGGGCGCCAAGTTCGTCCAGCGGAAAAATCGCCAAAAAACGGGTGGGCTATAGCATTGGGGGGAGGGGCTGGCCAACTTTGTCCGCCGGACTCGGAATGGCGCCAGACTTTACGAACGGCCTCCGGGTGCCAAAAATAGTCCGCGGGCACAGCCGCGCCCAAAAATAACTACCCGAAGGCCGGGGCGCCAAGTTCGTCCAGCGGAAATAGTCCACAAAAACGGGTGAGCTATAGCCTTGGGGGGTGGGGCTGGCCAACTTCGTCCGCCGGACTTGGAATGGCGCGAGACTTTGCGAGCGGTCTCCGTGTGCCAAAAATAGGCCCCGGGCACAGCCGCGCCCAAAAATAACCGCCCGAAGGTCGGGGCGCCAAGTTCGTCCAGCGGAAAAAGGCCACAAAAACGGGTGGGCTATAGCCTTGGGGGGTGGGGCTGGCCAACTTCGTCCGCCGGACTCGGAATGGAGCGAGACTTTGCGAGCAGCCTCCGTGTGCCGAAAATAGGCCCCGGGCACAGCCGCGTCCAAAAATAACCGCCCGAAGGCCGGGCCGCCAAGTTCGTCCAGCAAAAAAATGCCACAAAAACGGGTGGGCTATAGCCTTGGGGGGTGGGGCTGGCCAACTTCGTCCGCCGGACTCGGAATGGCGCGAGACATTACGAGCGGCCTCCGTGTGCCAAAAATAGGCCCCGGCCACAGCCGTGCCCAAAAATAACCGCCCGAAGGCCGGGGCGCCAAGTTCGTCCAGCGGAAAAAGGCCACAAAAACGGGTGGGCTATAGCCTTGGGGGGTGGGGAACTTCGTCCGCCGGACTCGGAATGGCGCGAGACTTTGCGAACGGCCTCCGTGTGACAAAAATAGGCCCCGGGCACAGCCGCGCCCAAAAATAACCACCCGAAGGCCGGGGCGCCAAGTTCGTCCAGCGGAAAAAGGCCACAAAAACGGGTGGGCTATAGCCTTGGGGGGTGGGGCTGGCCAACTTCGTCCGCCGGACTCGGAATGGCGCGAGACTTTGGGAGCGGCCTCCGTGTGCCAAAAATAGGCCTCGGACACAGCCGCGCCCAAAAATAACCGCCCGAAGTCCGGGGCGCCAAGTTCGTCCAGCGGAAAAAGGCCACAAAAACGGGTGGGCTATAGCCTTGGGGGGTGGGGCTGGCCGACTTCGTCCGCCGGACTCGGAATGGCGCAACACTTTGCGAGCGGCCTCCGTGTGCGAAAAATAGGCCCCGGGCACAGCGCGTCCAAAAATACCCGCCCGAAGGTCGAGGCGCCAAGTTCGTCCAGCAGAAAAAGGCCACAAAAACGGGTGGGCCATAGCCTTGGGGGGTGGGTCTGGCCGACTTCGTCCGCCGGACTCGGAATGGCGCGAGACTTTGTGAGCAGTCTCCGTGTGCCAAAAATAGGCCCCGGGCACACCCGCGCCCAAAAATAACCGCCCGAAGGCCGGGGCGCCAAGTTCGTCCAGCGGAAATAGGCCACAAAAACGGGTGGGCTATAGGCTTGGGGGGTGGGGCTGGCCAACTTCGTCCGCAGGACTGGGAATGGCGCGAGGCTTTACGAGCGGCCTCCGTGTGCGAAAAATAGGCCCCGGACACAGCCGCGCCCAAAAATAACCGCCCGAAGGCCGGGACGCCAAGTTCGTCCAGCGGAAAAAGGCCACAAAAACGGGTGGGCTATAGCCTTGGGGCGTGGGGCTGGCCAACTTCGTCCTCCGGACTCGGAATGGCGTGATACTTTGCGAGCGGCCTCCGTGTGCGACAAATAGGCCCCGGGCACAGCCGCGCCCAAAAATAACCGCCCGACGGCCGGGGCACCAAGTTCGTCCAGCGAAAAAAGGCCACAAAAACGGGTGGGCTATAGCCTTGGGGGGTGGGGCTGGCCAACTTCGTCCGCCGGACTTGGAATGGCGCGAGACCTTGCGAGCGGCCTCCGTGTGCCAAAAATAGGCCCCGGACACAGCCGCGCCCAAAAATAACCGCCCGAAGGCCGGGGCGCCAAGTTCGTCCAGCGGAAATAGGCCACAAAAACGGGTGGGCTATAGGCTTGGGGGGTGGGGCTGTCCAACTTCGTCCGCAGGACTCGGAATGGCGCGAGGCTTTACGAGCGGCCTCCGTGTGCGAAAAATAAGCCCCGGACACAGCCGCGCCCAAAAATAACCGCCCGAAGGCCGGGACGCCAAGTTCGTCCAGCGGAAAAAGGCCACAAAAACGGGTGGGCTATAGCCTTGGGGCGTGGGGCTGGCCAACTTCGTCCTCCGGACTCGGAATGGCGCGAGACTTTGCGAGCGGCCTCCGTGTGCCAAAAATAGGCCCCGGGCACAGCCGCGCCCAAAAATACCCGCCCAAAGGCCGGGGCGCCAAGTTCGTCCTGCGGAAAAAGGCCACAAAAACGGGTGGGCCATAGCCTTGGGGGGTGGGTCTGGCCCACTTCGTCCGCCGGACTCGGAATGGCTCGAGACTTTGCGAGCGGCCTCCGTGTGCGAAAAATAGGCCCCGGACACAGCCGCGCCCAAAAATAACCGCCCGAAGGCCGGGACGCCAAGTTCGTCCAGCGGAAAAAGGCCACAAAAATGGGTGGGCTATAGCCTTGGGGCGTGGGGCTGGCCAACTTCGTCCTCCGGACTCGGAATGGCGCGAGACTTTGCGAGCGGCCTCCGTGTGCGACAAATAGGCCCCGGGCACAGCCGCGCCCAAAAATAACCGCCCGAAGTCCGGGGCGCCAAGTTCGTCCAGCGGAAAAAGGCCACAAAAACGGGTGGGCTATAGCCTTGGGGGGTGGGGCTGGCCGACTTCGTCCGCCGGACTCGGAATGGTGCGAGACTTTGCGAGCGGCCTCCGTGTGCGAAAAATAGGCCCCGGGCACAGCCGCGCCCAAAAATACCAGCCCGAAGGCCGCGGCGCCAAGTTCGTGCAGCGGAAAAAGGCCACAAAAACGGGTGAGCTATAGCCTTGGGGGGTGGGGCTGGCCAACTTAGTCCGCCGGACTCGGAATGGCGCGAGACTTTGCGAGGCGCCTCCGTGTGCCAAAAATAGGCCGCGGACAAAACCGCGCCCAAAAATACCCGCCCGAAAGCCGCGGCGCCATGTTCGTCCAGCGGAAAAAGGCCACAAAAACGGGTGGGCTATAGCCTTGGGGGGTGGGGCTGGCCAACTTCGTCCGCCGGAGTCGGAATGGTGCGACACTTTGCGAGGCGCCTCCGTGTGCCAAAAATTGGCCGCGGGTACAGCCGCGCCCAAAAATACCCGCCCGAAGGCCGCGGCGCTAAGTTCGTCCAGCGGAAAAAAGGCCACAAAAACGGGTGGGCGATAGCCTTGGGGGGTGGGACTGGCCAACTTCGTCTCCCGGACTCGGAATGGTGCGAGACTTTGCGAGGCACCTCCGTGTGCCAAAAATAGGCCGCGGGCACAGCCGCGCCCAAAAATACCCGCCCGAAGGCCGCGGCGCCAAGTTCGTCTAGCGGAAAAAGGCCACAAAAACGGGTGGGCTATAGCCTTGGGGGGTGGGGCTGGGGTGGGCTATAGCCTTGGGGGGTAGGGCTGGCCAACTTCGTCCGCCGGACTCGGAATGGCGCGAGACTTTACGAGGCGCCTGCGTGTGCCAAGAATAGGCCGCGGGCACAGCCGGGCCCAAAAATACCCGCCCGAAGGCCGCGGCGCCATGTTCGTCCAGCGGAAAAAGGCCACAAAAACGGGTAGGCTATATCCTTGGGGGGTGGGGCTGGCCAACTTCGTCCGCCGGACTCGGAATGGCGCGTGACTTTGCGAGGCGCCTCCGTGGGCCAAAAATAGGCCGCGGGCACAGCCGCGCCCAAAAATGCCCGCCCGAAGGCCGCGGCGCAATGTTCGACCAGCGGAAACAGGCCACAAAAACGGGTGGGCTATAGCCTTGGGGGATGGGGCTGGCCCACTTCGTCCGCCGGACTCGGAATGGCGCGAGACATTTCAAAGCACCTCATTGTGCCAAAAATAGGCCGCAGGCACAGCCGCGCCCAAAAATACCCGCCCGAAGGCCGCGGCGCCAAGTTCGTGCAGCGGAAAAAGGCCACAAAAACGGGTGGGCTATAGTCTTGGGGGATGGGGCTGGCCAACTTCGTCCGCCGGACTCGGAATGGCGCGAGACTTTGCGAGGCTCCTCCGTGTGCCAAAAATAGGCCACGGACACAGCCACGCCAAAAAATACCAACCCGAAGGCCGCGGCGCCAAGTTCGTCCAGCGGAAAAAGGCCACAAAAACGGGTGGGCTATAGCCTTGGGGGGTGGGGCTGGGGTGGGCTATAGCCTTGGGGGGTAGGGCCGGCCAACTTCGTCCGCCGGACTCGGAATGGCGCGAGAGTTTACGAGGCGCCTCCGTGTGCCAAAAATAGGCCGCGGGCACAGCCGGGCCCAAAAATACCCGCCCGAAGGCTGCGGCGCCATGTTCGTCCAGCGGAAAAAGGCCACAAAAACGGGTAGGCTATATCCTTGGGGGGTGGGGCTGGCCAACTTCGTCCGCCGGACTCGGAATGGCGCGTGACTTTGCGAGGCACCTCCGTGGGCCAAAAATAGGCCGCGGACACAGGCGCGCCCAAAAATACCCGCCCGAAGGCCGCGGCGCAAAGTTCGACCAGCGGAAACAGGCCACAAAAACGGGTGGGCTATAGCCTTGGGGGATGGGGCTGGCCCACTTCGTCCGCCGGACTCGGAATGGCGAGAGACATTTCAAAGCACCTCATTGTGCCAAAAATAGGCCGCAGGCACAGCCGCGCCCAAAAATAACCCCCCGAAGGCCGGGGCGCCAAGTTCGTCCAGCGGAAAAATGGCCAAAAAACGGGTGGGCTATATCCTTGGGGGGAGGGGCTGGCCAACTTCGTCTGCCGGACTCGGAATGGGGCGAGACTTTGCGAGTGGCCACCGCGTGCCAAAAATAGGCCGTGGACGTAGCCGCACCTAAAAATAACCGCCCGAAGGCCGGGGCGCCAAGTTCGTCCAGCGGAAAAATGGCCAAAAAACAGGTGGGCTATAGCCTTGGGGGGAGGGGCTGGCCAACTTTGTCCGCCGGACTTGGAATGCGGTGAGCCTTTGCGAGCAGCCTCCGCATGCCAAAAATAGAACACGTGCACAGCCGCACCCAAAAATAACCGCCCGAAGGTCGGCGCGCCCAAACCGTCCAGCGGAAAAATGGCCAAAAAACGGGTGGGCTATAGCCTTGGGGGGAGGGGCTGGCCCACTTCGTCCGCCGAACTCGGAATGGGGCGAGACTTTACGAAGGCCGGGGCGCCAAGTTCGTCCAGCGGAAAAATGGCCAAAAAACGGGTGGGCTATATCCTTGGGGGCAGGGGCTGGCCAACTTCGTCTGCCGGACTCGGAATGGGGCGAGACTTTGCGAGTGGCCTCCGCGTGCCAAAAATAGGCCGTGGACGTAGCCGCACCTAAAAATAACCGCCCGAAGGCCGGGACGCCAAGTTCGTCCCGCGGAAAAATGGCCAAAAAACAGGTGGGCTATAGCCTTGGGGGGAGGGGCTGGCCAACTTCGTCCGCCGGACTTGGAATGCGGTGAGACTTTGCGAGCAGCCTCTGCATGCCAAAAATAGGACACGTGCACAGCCGCACCCAAAAATAACAGCCCGAAGGTCGGCGCGCCCAAACCGCCCAGCGGAAAAATGGCCAAAAAACGGGTGGGCTATAGCCTTGGGGGGTGGGGCTGGCCAACTTCGTCCGCCGGACTCGGAATGGCCCGAGACTTTGCGAGCGGCCACCGTGTGCCAAAAATAGGCCCCGGGAACAGCCACTCCCAAAAATAACCGCCCGAAGGCCGAGCCGCCAAGTTCGTCCAGCGGAAAAAGGCCAAAAAACGGGTGGGCTATAGCCTTGTGGGGTGGGGCTGGCCAACTTCGTCCGCCGGGCTCGGAATGGCGCGAGAGTTTGCGAGCGGCCTCCGTGTGCCAAAAATAGGCCCCGGGCACACCCGCGCCCAAAAATAACTGCCCGAAGGCCGGGGCGCCAAGTTCGTCCAGCGGAAAAAGGCCACAAAAACGGGTGGGCTATAGCCTTGGGGGGTGGGGCTGGCCAACTTCGTCCGCCGAACTCGGAATGGCGCGAGACTTTGCGAACGGCCACCGTGTGCCAAAAATAGGCCCCGGGCACAGCCGCACCCAAAAATAACTGCCTGAAGGCCGGGACGCCAAGTTCGTCCAGCGGAAAAAGGCCACAAAAACGGGTGGGCTATAGCCTTGGGGGGTGGGGCTGGCCAACTTCGTCCGCCGGACTCGGATTGGCGCGAGACTTTGCGAGCGGCCTCCATGTACTAAAAATAGGACCCGGGCACAGCCGCGCCCAAAAATTACCGACCGAAGGCCCAGCCGCCAAGTTCGTCCAGCGGAAAAAGGCCACAAAAATGGGTGGGCTATAGCCTTGTGGGGTGGGGCTGGCCCACTTCGTCCGCCGGGCTCGGAATGGCGCGAGACTTTGCGAGCGGCCACCGTGTGCCAAAAATAGGCCCCGGGCACACCCACGCCCAAAAATAACCCCCCGAAGGCCGGGGCGCCAAGTTCGTCCAGCGGAAAAAGGCCACAAAAACGGGTGGGCTATAGCCTTGGGGGGTGGGGCTGGCCAACTTCGTCCGCCGGACTCGGAATGGCGCGTGACTTTGCGAGGCGCCTCCGTGGGCCAAAAATAGGCCGCGGGCACAGCCGCGCCCAAAAATACCCGCCCGAAGGCCGCGGCGCCATGTTCGTCCAGCGGAAAAAGGCCACAAAAACGGGTGGGCTATAGCCTTGGGGGGTGGGGCTGGCCAACTTCGTCCGCCGAACTCGGAATGGCGCGAGACTTTGCGAACGGCCACCGTGTGCCAAAAATAGGCCCCGGGCACAGCCGCGCCCAAAAATAACTGCCCGAAGGCCGGGACGCCAAGTTCCTCCAGCGGAAAAACGCTACAAAAACGGGTGGGCTATAGCCTTGGGGGGTGGGGCTGGCCAAGTTCGTCCGCCGAACTCGGAATGGGGTGAGACTTTGCGAGCGGCCTCCGTGTGCCAAAAATAGGCCGCGGGTACAGCCGGACCCAAAAATGACAGCCCGAAGGCCGGGGAGCCAAGTTCTTCCAGCAGAAAAAGGCCACAAAAACGGGTGGGCTATAGCCTTGGGGGGTGGGGCTGGCCAAGTTTGTCTGCCGGACTCGGAATGGGGCGAGACTTTGTGAACGGCCTCTGTGTGCAAAAAATAGGCCGCGGACACAGCCGCGCCCAAAAATAACCTCCCGAAGGCCGGGGCGCCATGTTCGTCCAGCGGAAAAAAGCCACAAAAACGGGTGGGCTATAGCCTTGGGGGGTGGGGCTGGCCAAGTTTGTGCACCGGACTCAGAATGGGGCGAGACTTTGTGAGCGGCCTCCGTGTGCAAAAAATAGGCCGCGGGTACAACCGCGCCCAAAACTAACCCCCCGAAGGCCGGGACGCCAAGTTCGTCCAGCGGAAAAACGCTACAAAAACGGGTGGGCTATAGCCTTCGGGGGTGGGGCTGCCCAAGTTCGTCCGACGGACTCGGAATGGGGCTAGACATTGCGAGCTGCCTCCGTGTGCCCAAAATAGGGTGCTGGCACAGCCGCGCCCAAAAATAACCGCCCAAAGGCCGGGGCGCCAAGTTCGTCCAGCGGAAAAAGGCCACAAAAACGGGGGGGGCATAGCCTTCGGGGATGGGGCTGCCCAAGTTCGTCCGACGGACTCGGAATGGGGCGTGAATTTGCGAACGGCTTCCGGGTGCCAAAAATAGGCCACGGGCACAGCTGCGCCCAAAAATAATCGCCCGAAGGCTGGGGCACCAAGTTCGTCCAGCGGAAAAAGGCCACAAAAACCGGTGGGCTATATTCTTGCAGGGTGGGGCTGGCCAAGTTCGTCCGCCGGACTCGGAATGGGTCGAGACTTTGTGAGCTGCCTCCGTGTGCAAAAAATCGGTTGCGGGTACAGCCGGACCCAAAAATGACAGCCCGAAGGCCGGGGAGCCAAGTTCTTCCAGCAGAAAAAGGCCACAAAAACGGGTGGGCTATAGCCTTGGGGGGTGGGGCTTGCCAAGTTTCTCTGCCGCACTCGGAATGGGGCGAGACTTTGTGAGCGGCCTCTGTGTGCAAAAAGTAGGCCGCGGACACAGCCGCGCCCAAAAATAACCTCCCGAAGGCCGGGGCGCCGTGTTCGTCCAGTGGAAAAAAGCCACAAAAACGGGTGGGCTATAGCCTTGGGGGGTGGGGCTTGCCAAGTTCGTCCGCCGAACTGGGAATGGGGCAAGACTTTGTGAGCAACCTCCGTGTGCGAAAAATAGGCCACGGACAAAGCCGCGCCCAAAAATCCCTGCCCAAAGGCCGGGGCGCCAAGTTCGTCCAGCGGAAAAAGGCCACAAAAACGGGTGGGCTATAGCCTTCGGGGGTGGGGCTGCCCAAGTTCGTCCGACGGACTCGGAATGGGACGAGACCTTGTTTGCAGCCTCCGTGTGCCAAAAATAGGACACGGGCAAAGCCGCGCCCAAAAATAACCACTCGAAGGCCGGGGCGCCAAGTTTGCCCAGCGGAAAAAGGCCACAAAAATGGGAGGGCTAGAGCCTTGGGGGGTGGGCTGACCATGTTCGTCCGCCAGACTCGGAATGGGGCGTGACATTGCGAGCGGCCTCCGTGTGCCAAAAATAGGACACAGGCAAAGCCGCGCCCAAAAATAACCACTTGAAGGCCGGGTCGCCAAGTTGGTCCTGCGGAAAAAGGCCACAAAAGCGGGTGGGCTATAGCATTGGGGGGTGGGCTGACCATGTTCGTCCGCCAGACTCGGAATGGGGTAAGACATTGCGAGCGCCCTCCATGTGCCAAAAATAGGCCGCAGGCATAGCTGCGCCCCAAAATAACCGCCCGAAGGCCGGGGCGCCAAATTCGTCCAGCGGAAAAAGGCCACAAAAAAGGGTGGGCTATAGCCTTGGGGGGTGGGGCTGGCCAAGTTCGTCCGCCGGACTCGGAATGGGGCTAGACTTTGCGAGCGGCCTCCGTGTGCCAAAAATTGGCCACAGGCAGAGCCGCGCCCAAAAATGACCCCCGAAGGCTGGGGCGTCAAGTTCGTCCAGCGGAAAAAGGCCACAAAAACGGGTGGGCTATAGCCTTGGGTGGTGGGGCTGGCCAAGTTCATCCGCCGGACTCATAATGGGGCAAGACATTGCGAGCGCCCTCCGTGTAGAAAAAATAGGCCACGAGCACAGCCGCGCCAAAAAATAACTGCCCGAAGGCCGGGGCGCCAAGTTTGCCCAGCGGAAAAAGGCCACAAAAATGGGAGGGCTATAGCCTTGGGGGGTGGGCTGACCATGTTCGTCCGCCAGACTCGGAATGGGGCGTGACATTGCGAGCGGCCTCCGTGTGCCAAAAATAGGACACGGGCAAAGCCGCGCCCAAAAATAACCGCTCGAAGGCCGGGGCGCCAAGTTCGTCAAGCGGAAAATGGCCACAAAAACGGGTGGGCTATAGGCTTGGGGGGTGGGGCTAGCCAAGTTCGTCCGCCGGACTAGGAATGGGATGAGACTTTCTTAGCGGACTCCGTGTGTCAAAAATAGGCCACGGGCACAGCTGCGCCCAAAAATAACCGCCCGAAGGTCGGGGAGCCAAGTTCTTCCAGCGGTAAAAGGCCACAAAAACGGGTCGGCTATAGCCATGGGGGGTGGGGCCGGCCAAGTTCGTCCGCCGGACTCGGAATGGGATGAGACTTTGTTAGCGGCCTCCATGTGCCAAAAATAGGCCGCGGGCACAGCCGCGCCCAAAAATAACCGCCCGAAGGCCGGGGAGCCAAGTTCTTCCAGCGGAAAAAGGCCACAAAAACGGGTGGGCTATAGCCTTGGGGGGTGGGGCTGGCCAAGTTCGTTCGCCGGACTCGGAATGGGGCGAGACTTTACGAGCGGCCTCCGTGTGCCAAAAATAGGACACGGGCAAAGCCGCGTCCAAAAATAACCGCTCGAAGGCCGGGGCGCCAAGTTCGTCAAGCGGAAAATGGCCACAAAAACGGGTGGGCTATAGGCTTGGGGGGTGGGGCTAGCCAAGTTCGTCCGCCGGACTAGGAATGGGATGAGACTTTCTTAGCGGACTCCGTGTGTCAAAAATAGGCCACGGGCACAGCCGCGCCCAAAAATAACCGCCCAAAGGTCGGGGAGCCAAGTTCTTCCAGCGGTAAAAGGCCACAAAAACGGGTCGGCTATAGCCATGGGGGGTGGGGCCGGCCAAGTTCGTCCGCCGGACTCGGAATGGGATGAGACTTTGTTAGCGGCCTCCATGTGCTAAAAATAGGCCGCGGGCACAGCCGCGCCCAAAAATAACCGCCCGAAGGCCGGGGAGCCAAGTTCTTCCAGCGGAAAAAGGCCACAAAAACGGGTGGGCTATAGCCTTGGGGGGTGGGGCTGGCCAAGTTCGTTCGCCGGACTCGGAATGGGGCGAGACTTTACGAGCGGCCTCCGTGTGCCAAAAATAGGACACGGGCAAAGCCGCGTCCAAAAATAACCGCTCGAAGGCCGGGGCGCCAAGTTCGTCAAGCGGAAAATGGCCACAAAAACGGGTGGGCTATAGGCTTGGGGGGTGGGGCTAGCCAAGTTCGTCCGCCGGACTAGGAATGGGATGAGACTTTCTTAGCGGACTCCGTGTGTCAAAAATAGGCCACGGGCACAGCCGCGCCCAAAAATAACCGCCCGAAGGTCGGGGAGCCAAGTTCTTCCAGCGGTAAAAGGCCACAAAAACGGGTCGGCTATAGCCATGGGCGGTAGGGCCGGCCAAGTTCGTCCGCCGGACTCGGAATGGGATGAGACTTTGTTAGCGGCCTCCATGTGCCAAAAATAGGCCGCGGGCACAGCCGCGCCCAAAAATAACCGTCCGAAGGCCGGGGAGCCAAGTTCTTCCAGCGGAAAAAGGCCACAAAAACGGGTGGGCTATAGCCTTGGGGGGTGGGGCCGGCCAAGTTTGACCGCCGGACTTGGAATGGGGATAGACATTGCAAGCGGCCTTCGTGTGCCAAAAATAGGCCGCGGGCACAGCCGCGCCCAAAAATAACTGCCCGAAGCCTGGGGTGCCAAGTTCGTCCAGCGGAAAAAGGCCACAAAAACGGGTGGGCTATAGGCTTGGGGGGTGGGGCTAGCCAAGTTCGTCCGCCGGACTAGGAATGGGATGAGACTTTGTGAGTGGCCTCCGTGTACGAAAACTAGGCCGCGGGCACATTTGTACCCAAAAATAACCGCCCGAAGGCCGGGGCGCCAAGTTCGTCCAGCGGAAAAAGGCCACAAAAACGGGTGGGCTATAGCCTTGGGGAGTGGGGCTGGCCAAGTTCCTCCGCTGGACTCGGAATGGGGCGAGACTTTACGAGCGGCCTCCGTGCGCCAAAAATAGGCCGCCGGCACAGCCGCGCCGAAAAATAACCACCCGAAGGCCGGGGCGCCAAGTTCGTCCGGCGGAAAAAGGCCACAAAAATGGGTGGGATATAGCCCTGGGGGGTGCGGCTGGCCAAGTTTGTCCCCCGGACTCGGAATGGGGCGAGACATTACGACCGGCCTCCGTGTGCCAAAAATAGGCCATGGGCACAGCCGCGCCCAAAAATAACCGCCGAAGGCCGGGGCGCCAAGTTCGTCCAGCGGAAAAAGGCCACAAAAACGGGTGGGCTATAGCCTTGGGGGGTGGGGCTGGCCAAGTTCGTTCGCCGGACTCGGAATGGGGCGAGACTTTACGAGCGGCCTTCGTGTGCCAAAAATAGGACACGGGCAAAGCCGCGTCCAAAAATAACCGCTCGAAGGCCGGGGCGCCAAGTTCGTCAAGCGGAAAATGGCCACAAAAACGGGTGGGCTATAGGCTTGGGGGGTGGGGCTAGCCAAGTTCGTCCGCCGGACTAGGAATGGGATGAGACTTTCTTAGCGGACTCCGTGTGTCAAAAATAGGCCACGGGCACAGCCGCACCCAAAAATAACCGCCCGAAGGTCGGGGAGCCAAGTTCTTCCAGCGGTAAAAGGCCACAAAAACGGGTCGGCTATAGCCATGGGCGGTGGGGCCGGCCAAGTTCGTCCGCCGGACTCGGAATGGGATGAGACTTTGTTAGCGGCCTCCATGTGCCAAAAATAGGCCGCGGGCACAGCCGCGCCCAAAAATAACCGCCCGAAGGCCGGGGAGCCAAGTTCTTCCAGCGGAAAAAGGCCACAAAAACGGGTGGGCTATAGCCTTGGGGGGTGGGGCCGGCCAAGTTTGTCCGCCGGACTCGGAATGGGGATAGACATTGCAAGCGGCCTCCGTGTGCCAAAAATAGGCCGCGGGCACAGCCGCGCCCAAAAATAACCGCCCGAAGGCTGGGGTGCCAAGTTCGTCCAGCGGAAAAAGGCCACAAAAACGGGTGGGCTATAGGCTTGGGGGGTGGGGCTAGCCAAGTTCGTCCGCCGGACTAGGAATGGGATGAGACTTTGTGAGTGGCCTCCGTGTACGAAAACTAGGCCGCGGGCACATTTGTACCCAAAAATAACCGCCCGAAGGCCGGGGCGCCAAGTTCGTCCAGCGGAAAAAGGCCACAAAAACGGGTGGGCTATAGCCTTGGGGAGTGGGGCTGGCCAAGTTCCTCCGCTGGACTCGGAATGGGACGAGACTTTACGAGCGGCCTCCGTGCGCCAAAAATAGGCCGCCGGCACAGCCGCGCCGAAAAATAACCGCCCGAAGGCCGGGGCGCCAAGTTCGTCCGGCGGAAAAAGGCCACAAAAACGGGTGGGATATAGCCCTGGGGGGTGCGGCTGGCCAAGTTCGTCCCCCGGACTCGGAATGGGGCGAGACATTACGACCGGCCTCTGTGTGTCAAAAATAGGCCGTGGGCACAGCCGCGCCCAAAAATAACTGCCCGAAGGCCGGGGCGCCAAGTTTCTACAGCGGAACAAGGCCACAAAAACGGGTGGGCTATATCCTTGGGGGGTGGGGCTGGCCAAGTTCGTCCGCCGGGCTCGGAATGGGGCGAGACTTTGGAAGCGGCCTCCGTGTGCAAAACAATAGGCCGCGGGCACAGCCGCGCCCAAAAATAACCGCCGAAGGCCGGGGCGCCAAGTTCGTCCAGCGGAAAAAGGCCACAAAAACGGGTGGGCTATAGCCTTGGGGGGTGGGGCTGGCCAAGTTCGTTCGCCGGACTCGGAATGGGGCGAGACTTTACGAGCGGCCTCCGTGTGCCAAAAAATAGGCCGCGGGCACAGCCGCGCCCAAAAATAACCGCTGAAGGCCGGGGCGCCAAGTTCGTCCAGCGGAAGAAGGCCACAAAAATGGGTGGGCTATAGCCTTGGGGGGTGGGGCTGGCCAACTTCGTCCCCCGGACACAGAATGGGATGAGACTTCGCAAGCGGCCTCAGTGTGCCAAAACTAGGCCGCGGGCACAGCCGTGCCAAAAATATCCACCCGAAGGCGGGCGCCAAGTTCGTCCAGCGGAAAAAGGCCACAAAAACGGGTGGGCTATAGCCTTGGGGGGTGGGGCTGGCCAAGTTCATCCGCCGGACTTGGAATGGGGTGAGACTTTGCGTGCGGCCTCCGTGTGCCAAAATAGGCCGTGGGCACAGCCGCACCCAAAAATAACCGCCCGAAGGCTGCGGCGCCAAGTTCGTCCAGTGGAAAAAGGGCCACAAAAACGGGTGGGCTAAACACTTGGGGGGTGGGGCTGGCAAAGTTCGTCCACCGGAATCGGAATGGGGCGAGACTGGGCGAGCGGCCTCCGTACGGAAAAAATAGGCCGCGGGCACAGCAGCGCCCAAAAATAACCGCCCGAAGGCCGGGGCGCCAAGTTCGTCCAGCGGAAAAAGTTCACAAAAACGGGTGGGCTATAGCCTTGGGGTGTGGGGCTGGCCAAGTTCGTCTGCCGGACTCGGAATGGGATGAAACTTTGCGAGCGGCCTCCGTGTGGCAAAATAAGCCGCAAGCGCAACCGCACCGAAAGATAACCGCCCGAAGGCCGGGGTACCAAGTTCGTCCAGCGGAAAAAAGCCACAAAAACGGGTGGGCTATAGCCTTGGGGGGTGGGGCTGGCCAAGTTCGTCCGCCGGACTCGGAATGGGACGAGACTTTGCGAGCGGCCTCCATGTACCAAAAATAGGCCGTGGACACTGTCGCGTCCAATAATAATGACCCAAAGGACGGGGCGCCAAGTTCGTCCAGCGGAAAAAGGCCACAAAAACGGGTGGGTTATAGCCTTGGGGGGTGGGGCTGGCCAAGTTCGTCCGTCGGACTCGGAATGGGATAAAACTTTGCGAGCAGCCTCCGTGTACCAAAAATAGGCCGCGGGCACAGCCGCGCCCAAAAATAACAGCCCAAAGGCCGGGGCGCCAACATTGTCTAGCAGAAAAAGGCCAAAAAAACGGGTTGGCTATAGCCTTGGGGGGTGGGGCTGGCCATGTTCGTCCGCCGGACTCGGAATGGGGCGAGACTTTGGAAGAGGCCTCCGTGTGAAAAAAAATAGGCCGTGGGCCCAGCCACATGCAAAAATAACTGCCCGAAGGATGGGGCGCCATGTTCGTCCAGCTAAAAAAGGCCGCAAAAACGGGTGGGCTATAGCCTTGGGGTGTGGGGCTGGCCAAGTTCGTCCGCCGGACTCGGAATGGGGCGAGACTTTGGGAGCGGTCTCCGTGTGTCAAAAATAGGCCTCGGCCACAGCCGCGCCGCAAAATAACCGCCCGAAGGCCGGGGCGCCAAGTTCGTCCAGCTGAAAAAGGCCACAAAAACAGGTGGGCTATAGCCTTGAGGGGTGGGGCTGGCCAAGTTCGTCCGCCGGACTCGGAATCGGGCAAGACTTTGCGAGTGGCCTCTGTGTGCAAAAATTAGGCTGCGGGCACAGCCGCACCCAAAAATAACTGCCCGAAGGCCGGGCCGCCAAGTTCGTCCAGCGGAAAAAGGCAACAAAAACGGGTGGGCTATAGCCTTGGGGGCTGGGGCGGGCCAAGTTCGTCCGCCGGATTCAGAATGCGACGAGACTTTGCCAGCGGCCACCGTGTGCCAAACATAGGCCGCGGGCACAGCCGCGCCCAAAAATAACCGCCCAAAGGCCGGGGCGCCAAGTTCGTCCAGCGAAACAAGGCCACAAAAATGGGTGGGCTATAACCTTGGGGGGTGGGGCTGGCCAAGTTCGTTTGCCGGACTCGGAATGGGGCGAGACTTTGCGAGCGGCCTCCGTGTGCCAAACATAGGTCGCGGGCACAGATATGCCCAAAAATAACCACCTGAAGGCCGGGTTGCCAAGTTCGTCCAGCGGAAAAAGGCCACAAAAACGGGCGCGCTATAGCCTTGGGGGCTGGGGCTGGCCAAGTTCTTCCGCCGGACTCGAAATGGGACGAGCCTTTGCGAGTGGCCTCTGTGTGCCCAAAATAGGCCGGGGTCACAGCCGCGCCCTAAAAAAACTGCCCAAAGGCCGGGGCGCCAATATCGTCGAGCGGAAAAAGGCCACAAAAACGGGTGGGCTATAGCCTTGGGGGGTGGGGCTGGCCAAGTTCGTCCAACGGACTCGGAATGGGGCGAGACTTTACGAGTGGCCTCCATTAGCCAAAAATAGGCCGCAGGAACAGCCGTACCCAAAAAAAACCGCCCGGAGGCCGGGTTCCCAAGTTCGTCCAGCGGAAAAAGGCCACAAAAACGGGTGGGCTATAGCCTTGGGGGGTGGGGCTGGCCAAGTTCGTCCCCCGGACTCGGAATGGGAGGAGACCTTGCGAGCGGCCTCCGTGTGCCAAAAATAGGCCGCGGACACAGCTTCGACCAAAAATAACAGACCGAAGGCCAGGACGCCATGTTCGTCCAGCGGAAAAAGGACACAAAAACGGGTGGGCTATAGCCTTGGGGGGTGGGGCTGGCCATGTTCTTCCGCAGGACTCGGAATGGGGTGAGACTTTGCGAGCGGCCTCCATGTGCCAAAAATAGGCCGCGGGCACAGCCGCGCCCATAAATAACAGCGCGAAGGCTGGGACGCCAAGTTCGTCCAGGGGAAAAAGGCCACAAAAACGGGAGGGCTATATCCTTGGGGGGTGGGGCTGGCCATGTTCGTCCGCCGGACTCTGAATGGGACGAGACCTTGCGAGCGGCCTCCGTGTGCCAAAAATAGGCCGCGGACACAGCTTCGACCAAAAATAACAGACCGAAGGCCAGGACGCCATGTTCGTCCAGCGGAAAAAGGACACAAAAACGGGTGGGCTATAGCCTTGGGGGGTGGGGCTGGCCATGTTCTTCCGCAGGACTCGGAATGGGGTGAGACTTTGCGAGCGGCCTCCATGTGCCAAAAATAGGCCGCGGGCACAGCCGCGCCCATAAATAACAGCGCGAAGGCTGGGACGCCAAGTTCGTCCAGGGGAAAAAGGCCACAAAAACGGGAGGGCTATATCCTTGGGGGGTGGGGCTGGCCATGTTCGTCCGCCGGACTCTGAATGGCGCGAGACTTTGCGAGGCGTCTCCGTGTGCCAAAAATAGGCCGCGGACACAACCGCGTCCAAAAATACCCGCCCGAAGGCCGGTGCGCCAAGTTCGTCCAGCAGAAAAAGGCCACAAAAACGAGTGGGCTATAGCCTTGGGGGGTGGGGCTGGCCAACTTCGTCTGCCGGACTCGGAATGGCGCGAGACTTTGCGAGGCGCCTCTGTGTCCCAAAAATAGGCCGTGGGCAAAGCCGCGCTTAAAAATACCGGCCCGACGGCCGGGGCGCCAAGTTCGTCCAGCGGAAAAAGGCCACAAAAACCGGTGGGCTATAGCCTTGGGGGGTGGGGCTGGCCAACTTCGTCCGCCGGACTCGGAATGGCGCGAGGCTTTGCGAGGTGCCTCCGTGTGCCAAAAATAGGCCGCGGCCACAGCCGCACCCAAAAATACACGCCCGAAGGCCGGGGCGCCAAGTTCGTCCAGCGGAAAAAAGCCACAAAAACGGGTGGTCTATAGCCTTGGGGGGTGGGGCTGGCCAACTTCGTCCGCCGGACTCGGAATGGCGCGAGACTTTGCGAGGCTCCTCCGTGTGCCAAAAATAGGCCCCGGACACAACCGCGTCCAAAAATACCCGCCCGAAGGCCGGTGCGCCAAGTTCGTCCAGCAGAAAAAGGCCACAAAAACGAGTGGGCTATAGCCTTGGGGGGTGGGGCTGGCCAACTTTGTCTGCCGGACTCGGAATGGCGCGAGACTTTGCGAGGCACCTCTGTGTCCCAAAAATAGGCCGTGGGCAAAGCCGCGCTTAAAAATACCGGCCCGACGGCCGGGGCGCCAAGTTCGTCCAGCGGAAAAAGGCCACAAAAACCGGTGGGCTATAGCCTTGGGGGGTGGGGCTGGCCAACTTCGTCTGCCGGACTCGGAATGGCGTGAGACTTTGCGAGGAGCGTCCGTGTGCCAAAAATAGGCCGCGGACACAGCCGCGCCCAAAAATACCCGCCCGAAGACCGGGGCGCCAAGTTCGTGCAGCGGAAAAAGGCCACAAAAACGGGTGGGCTATAGCCTTGGGGGGTGGGGCTGGCCAAACTATGTCCGCCGGACTCGGAATTGCGCGAGACTTTGCGAGGCGCCTCCGTGTGCCAAAAATAGGCCGAGGCACAGCCGCGCCTAAAAATACCCGCCCGAAGGACGGGGCGCCAAGTTCGTGCAGCGGAAAAAGGCCACAAAAACGGGTGGGCTATAGCCTTGGGGGGTGGGGCTGGCCAACTTCGTCCGCCGGACTCGGAATTGTGCGAGACTTTGCGAGGCGCCTCCGTGTACCAAAAATAGTCCGGGGGCATAGCCGCGCCCAAAATTACCGACCCGAAGGCCGGGGCGCCAAGTTCGCCCAGCGGAAAAAGGCCACAAAATCGGGTGGGCTATAGCCTTGGGGGGTGGGGCTGGCCAAGTTCGTCCAGCGGAAAGAGGCCACAAAAACGGGTGGGCTGTAGCCTTGGGGTGTGGGGCTGGCCAACTTCGTCCGCCGGAATCGGAATGGCACGAGACTTTGTGAGGCACTTCCGTGTCCAAATAGTAGGCCGCGGGCACATCCACTCCCAAAAATACCCGCCCGAAGGCCGGGGCGCCAAGTTCGTCCAGCAGAAAAAGGCCACAAAAACGGGTGGGCTATAGCCTTGGGGGGTGGGGCTGGCCAACTTCATCCGCCGGACTCGGAATGGTGCGAGGCTTTGCGAAGTGCCTCCGTGTGCCAAAAATAGGCCGCGGGCACAGCCACGCCCAAAAATACACGCCTGAAGGCCGGGGCTCCAAGTTCGTCCAGCGGAAAAAAGCCACAAAAACGGGTGGTCTATAGCCTTGGGGGGTGGGGCTGGCCAACTTCGTCCGCCGGACTCGGAATGTTGCGAGACTTTGCGAGGCTCCTCCGTGTGCCAAAAATAGGCAACGGACACAGCCGCGTCCAAAAATACCCGCCCGAAGGCCGGGGCGCCACGTTCGCCCAGCGCAAAAAGGCCACAAAAACGGGTGGGCTATAGCCTTGCGGGGTGGGGCTGGCCAACTTCGTCCGCCGGACTCTGAATGGCGCGAGACTTTGCGAGGCGTCTCCGTGTGCCAAAAATAGGCCGCGGACACAATCGCGTCCAAAAATACCCGCCCGAAGGCCGGTGCGCCAAGTTCGTCCAGCAGAAAAAGGCCACAAAAACGAGTGGGCTATAGCCTTGGGGGGTGGGGCTGGCCAACTTCGTCTGCCGGACTCGGAATGGCGCGAGACTTTGCGAGGCGCCTCTGTGTCCCAAAAATAGGCCGTGGCCAAAGCCGCGCTTAAAAATACCGGCCCGACGGCCGGGGCGCCAAGTTCGTCCAGCGGAAAAAGGCCACAAAAACCGGTGGGCTATAGCCTTGGGGGGTGGGGCTGGCCAACTTCGTCCGCCGGACTCGGAATGGCGCGAGGCTTTGCGAGGTGCCTCCGTGTGCCAAAAATAGGCCACGGCCACAGCCGCACCCAAAAATACACGCCCGAAGGCCGGGGCGCCACGTTCGTCCAGCGGAAAAAAGCCACAAAAACGGGTGGTCTATAGCCTTGGGGGGTGGGGCTGGCCAACTTCGTCCGCCGGACTCGGAATGGCGCGAGACTTTGCGAGGCTCCTCCGTGTGTGAAAAATAGGCCACGGACACAACCGCGTCCAAAAATACCGGCCCGAAGGCCGGTGCGCCAAGTTCGTCCAGCAGAAAAAGGCCACAAAAACGAGTGGGCTATAGCCTTGGGGGGTGGCGCTGGCCAACTTCGTCTGCCGGACTCGGAATGGCGCGAGACTTTGCGAGGCGCCTCTGTGTCCCAAAAATAGGCCGTGGGCAAAGCCACGCTTAAAAATACCGGCCCGACGGCCGGGGCGCCAAGTTCGTCCAGCGGAAAAAGGCCACAAAAACCGGTGGGCTATAGCCTTGGGGGGTCGGGCTGGCCAACTTCGTCTGCCGGACTCGGAATGGCGTGAGACTTTGCGAGGAGCCTCCGTGTGCCAAAAATAGGCCGCGGGCACAGCCGCGCCCAAAAATACCCGCCCGAAGACCGGGGCGCCAAGTTCGTGCAGCGGAAAAAGGCCACAAAAACGGGTGGGCTATAGCCTTGGGGGGTGGGGCTGGCCAACTTCGTCCGCCGGACTCGGAATGGCGCGAGACTTTGCGAGGTACCTCCGTGTGCCAAAAATAGGCCGCGGGCACAGCGGCGCCCAAAAATACCCACCCGAAGTCCGGGGCGCCAAGTTCGTCCCGCGGAAAAAGGCCACAAAAACGGGTGGGCTATAGCCTTGGGGGGTGGGGCTGGCCAAACTTCGTCCGCCGGACTCGGAATTGCGCGAGACTTTGCGAGGCGCCTCCGTGTGCCAAAAATAGGCCGAGGCACAGCCGCCCCCAAAAATACCCGCCCGAAGGACGGGGCGCCAAGTTCGTGCAGCGGAAAAAGGCCACAAAAACGGGTGGGCTATAGCCTTGGGGGGTGGGGCTGGCCAACTTCGTCCGCCGGACTCGGAATTGCGCGAGACTTTGCGAGGCGCCTCCGTGTACCAAAAATAGTCCGCGGGCACAGCCGCGCCCAAAATTACCGACCCGAAGGTCGGGGCGCCAAGTTCGTCCAGCGAAAAAAGGCCACAAAAACGGGTGGGCTATAGCCTTGGGGGGTGGGGCTGGCCAACTTCGTCCGCCGGACTCGGAATGGCGCGAGACTTTGCGAGGCCCCTCCGTGTGCCAAAAATAGTCCGCGCGTACAGCCGCGCCACAAAATACCTGCCCGAAGGCCGGGGCGCCAAGTTCGTCCAGCGGAAAAAGGCCGCAAAAACGTGTGGGCTATAGCCTTGGGCGGTGGGGCAGCCCAACTTCGTCCTCCGGACTCAGAATGGCGCGAGACTTTGCGAGGTGCCTCCGTGTCCCAAAAATAGGCCGCGGGCACAGCCGTACCCAAAAATACCCGCCCGAAGGCCTGGGCGCCAAGTTCGTCCAGCGGAAAAAGGCCGCAAAAACGTGTGGGCTATAGCCTTGGGGGGTGGGGCTGGCCGACTTCGTCCGCCGGACTCGGAATGGCCCAAGACTTAGCGAGGCGCCTCCGTGTGCCCAAAATAGGCCGCAGGCACAGCCGCACCCAAAAATACCCGCCCGAAGGCCGGGGCGCCAAGTTCGTCCAGCGGAAAAAGGCCGCAAAAACGTGTGGGCTATAGCCTTGGGGGGTGGGGCTGGCCGACTTCGTCCGCCGGACTCGGAATGGCGCAAGACTTAGCGAGGCACCTCCGTGTGCCCAAAATAGGCCGCAGGCACAGCCGCACCCAAAAATACCCGCCCGAAGGCCGGGGCGCCAAGTTCGTCCCGCGGAAAACGGCCACAAAATCGGGTGGGCTATAGCCTTGGGGGGTGGGGCTGGCCAACTTCGTCCGCCAGACTCGGAATGGCGCGAGACTTTGCGAGGCACCTCCGTGTGCCAAAAATAGGCCGCGGGCAGAGCGGCGCCCAAAAATACCCGCCCGAAGTCCGGGGCGCCAAGTTCGTCCCGCGGAAAAAGGCCACAAAAACGGGTGGGCTATAGCCTTGGGGGGTGGGGCTGGCCAACTTCGTCCGCCGGACTCGGAATGGCGCGAGACTTTGCGAGGCCCCTCCGTGTGCCAAAAATAGTCCGCGCGCACAGCCGCGCCACAAAATACCTGCCCGAAGGCCGGGGCGCCAAGTTCGTCCAGCGAAAAAAGGCCACAAAAACGGGTGGGCTATAGCCTTGGGGGGTGGGGCTGGCCAACTTCGTCCGCCGGACTCGGAATGGCGCGAGACTTTGCGAGGCCCCTCCGTGTGCCAAAAATAGTCCGCGCGTACAGCCGCGCCACAAAATACCTGCCCGAAGGCCGGGGCGCCAAGTTCGTCCAGCGAAAAAAGGCCACAAAAACGGGTGGGCTATAGCCTTGGGAGGTGGGGCTGGCCAACTTCGTCCGCCGGACTCGGAATGGCGCAAGACTTTGCGAGCCGCCTCCATGTGTGAACAATAGGCCGGGGCACAGCCGCGCCCAAAAATACCCGCCCGAAGGCCGGGCCGCCAAGTTCGTCCAGCGGAAAAAGGCCACAAAAACGGGTGGGCTATAGCCTTGGGGGGTGGAGCCGGCCTACTTCGTCTGCCGGACTCGGAATGGCGCGACACTTTGTGAGCCGCCTCCGTGTGCCAAAAAAAGGCAACGGGCACAGCCGCACCCAAAAATACTCGCCCGAATACTGGGGTGCCAAGTTCGTCCTGCGGAAAAAGGCCACAAAAACGGGTGGGCTATAGCCTTGGGGGGTGGGGCTGGCCAACTTCGTCTGCCGGACTTGGAATGGCGCGAGACTTTGCGAGGAGCCTCCGTGTGCCAAAAATAGGCCGCGGCCACAGCCGCGCCCAAAAATACCCGCCCGAAGGACGGGGCGCCAAGTTCGTGCAGCGGAAAAAGGCCACAAAAACGGGTGGGCTATAGCCTTGGTGGGTGGGGCTGGCCAACTTCGTCCGCCGGACTTGGAATGGCGCGAGACTTTGCGAGGCGCCACCGTGTCCAAAAATAGGCCGCGGGCACAGCTGCGCCCAAAAATACCCGCCCGAAGTCCGAGGCGCCAAGTTCGTCCCGCGGAAAAAGGCCACAAAATCGGGTGGCCTATAGCCTTGGGGGGTGGGGCTGGCCAACTTCGTCTGCCGGACTCGGAATGGCGTGAGACTTTGCGAGGAGCCTCCGTGTGCCAAAAATAGGCCGCGGGCACAGCCGCGCCCAAAAATACCCGCCCGAAGATCGGGGCGCCAAGTTCGTGCAGCGGAAAAAGGCCACAAAAACGGGTGGGCTATAGCCTTGGGGGGTGGGGCTGGCCAAACTTCGTCCGCCGGACTCGGAATTGCGCGAGACTTTGCGAGGCGCCTCCGTGTGCCAAAAATAGGCCGAGGCACAGCCGCGCCCAAAAATACCCGCCCGAAGGACGGGGCGCCAAGTTCGTGCAGCGGAAAAAGGCCACAAAAACGGGTGGGCTATAGCCTTGGGGGGTGGGGCTGGCCAACTTCGTCCGCCGGACTCGGAATTGTGCGAGACTTTGCGAGGCGCCTCCGTGTACCAAAAATAGTCCGCGGGCACAGCCGCGCCCAAAGTTACCGACCCGAAGGTCGGGGCGCCAAGTTCGTCCAGCGGAAAATAGCCAGAAAAACGGGTGGGCTATAGCCTTGGGGGGTGGGGCTGGCCAATTTCGTCCGCCGGACTCGGAATGGCGCGAGACTTTGCGAGGCACCTCCGTGTGCCAAAACTAGGCCGCGGGCACAGCTGCGCCCAAAAATACCCGCCCGAAGTCCGGGGCGCCTAGTTCGTCCCGCGGAAAAAGGCCAGAAAATCGGGTGGGCTATAGCCTTGCGAGGTGGGGCTGGCGAACTTCGTCCGCCGGACTCGGAATGGCGCAAGACTTAGCGAGGCGCCTCCGTGTGCCCAAAATAGGCCGCAGGCACAGCCGAACCCAAAAATACCCGCCCGAAGGCCGGGGCGCCAAGTTCGTCCAGCGGAAAAAGGCCGCAAAAACGTGTGGGCTATAGCCTTGGGGGGTGGGGCTGGCCGACTTCGTCCGCCGGACTCGGAATGGCGCAAGACTTAGCGAGGCGCCTCCGTGTGCCAAAAATAGGCCGCGGGCACAGCCGCGCCCAAAAATACCAGACCGAAGGCCGGGTCGCCAAGTTCGTCCAGCGGAAAAAGGCCACAAAAACGGGTGGGATATAGCCTTGGGGGGTGGGGCTGGCCAACTTCGTCCGCCGGACTCGGAATGGCGCAAGACTTAGCGAGGCGCCTCCGTGTGCCCAAAATAGGCCGCAGGCACAGCCGCACCCAAAAATACCCGCCCGAAGGCCGGGGCGCCAAGTTTGTCCCGCGGAAAAAGGCCACAAAATCGGGTGGGCTATAGCCTTGGGGAGTGGGGCTGGCCAACTTCGTCCGCCGGACTCGGAATGGCGCGAGACCTTGCGAGGCACCTCCGTGTGCCAAAAATAGGCCGCGGGCACAGCGACGCCCAAAAATACCCGCCCGAAGTCCGGGGCGCCAAGTTCGTCCCGCGGAAAAAGGCCACAAAAACGGGTGGGCTATAGCCTTGGGGGGTGGGGCTGGCCAAACTTTGTCCGCCGGACTCGGAATTGCGCGAGACTTTGCGAGGCGCCTCCGTGTGCCAAAAATAGGCCGAGGCACAGCCGCCCCCAAAAATACCCGCCCGAAGGACGGGGCGCCAAGTTCGTGCAGCGGAAAAAGGCCACAAAAACGGGTGGGCTATAGCCTTGGGGGGTGGGGCTGGCCAACTTCGTCCGCCGGACTCGGAATTGCGCGAGACTTTGCGAGGCGCCTCCGTGTACCAAAAATAGTCCGCGGGCACAGCCGCGCCCAAAATTACCGACCCGAAGGTCGGGGCGCCAAGTTCGTCCAGCGGAAAAAGGCCACAAAAACGGGTGGGCTATAGCCTTGGGGGGTGGGGCTGGCCAATTTCGTCCGCCGGACTCGGAATGGCGCGAGACTTTGCGAGGCACCTCCGTGTGCCAAAAATAGGCCGCGGGCACAGCTGCGCCCAAAAATACCCGCCCGAAGTCCGGGGCACCAAGTTCGTCCCGCGGAAAAAGGCCACAAAATCGGGTGGGCTATACCCTTGGGGGGTGGGGCTGGCCAACTTCGTCCGCCGGACTCGGAATGGCGCGAGACTTTGTGAAGCACCTCCGTGTGCCAAAAATAGGCCGCGGGCACAGCGGCGCCCAAAAATACACGCCCGAAGTCCGGGGCGCCAAGTTCGTCCCGCGGAAAAGGGCCACAAAATCGGGTGGGCTATAGCCTTGGGGGGTGGGGCTGGCCAACTTCGTCCGCCGGACTCGAAATGGCGCGAGACTTTGCGAGGCACCTCCGTGTGCCAAAAATAGGCCGCGGGCACAGCCGCGCCCAAAAATACCAGACCGAAGGCCGGGTCGCCAAGTTCGTCCAGCGGAAAAAGGCCACAAAAACGGGTGGGATATAGCCTTGGGGGGTGGGGCTGGCCAACTTCGTCCGCCGGACTCGGAATGGCGCGAGACTTTGCGAGGCACCTCCGTGTGCCAAAAATAGGCCGCGGGCACAGCCGCACCCAAAAATACCCTCCCGAAGGCAAGGGCGCCGAGTTCGTCCAGCGGAAAAAGGCCACAAAAACGGGTGGGCTATAGCCTTGGGGGGTGGGGCTGGCCAACTTCGTCCGCCGGACTCGGAATGGCGCGAGACTTTGCGAGGCACCTCCGTGTGCCAAAAATACGTCGCGGGCACAGCCGTACCCAAAAATACCCGCCCGAAGGCCGGGGCGCCAAGTTCGTCCAGCGGAAAAAGGCCGCAAAAACGTGTGGGCTATAGCCTTGGGGGGTGGGGCTGGCCGACTTCGTCCGCCGGACTCGGAATGGCGCAAGACTTAGCGAGGCGCCTCCGTGTGCCCAAAATAGGCCGCAGGCACAGCCGCACCCAAAAATACCCGCCCGAAGGCCGGGGCGCCAAGTTCGTCCAGCGGAAAAAGGCCGCAAAAACGTGTGGGCTATAGCCTTGGGGGGTGGGGCTGGCCGACTTCGTCCGCCGGACTCGGAATGGCGCAAGACTTAGCGAGGCGCCTCCGTGTGCCCAAAATAGGCCGCAGGCACAGCCGCACCCAAAAATACCCGCCCGAAGGCCGGGGCGCCAAGTTCGTCCCGCGGAAAAAGGCCACAAAATCGGGTGGGCTATAGCCTTGGGGGGTGGGGCTGGCCAACTTCGTCCGCCGGACTCGGAATGGCGCGAGACTTTGCGAGGCACCTCCGTGTGCCAAAAATAGGCCGCGGGCACAGCGGCGCCCAAAAATACCCGCCCGAAGTCCGGGGCGCCAAGTTCGTCCCGCGGAAAAAGGCCACAAAATCGGGTGGGCTATAGCCTTGGGGTGTGGGGCTGGCCCACTTCGTCCGCCGGACTCGAAATGGCGCGAGACTTTACGAGGCACCTCCGTGTGCCAAAAATAGGCCGCGGGCACAGCCGCGCCCAAAAATACCCGCCCGAAGGCCGGGGCGCCAAGTTCGACCAACGGAAAAAGGCCACAAAAATGGGTGGGCTATAGCCTTGGGCGGTGGGGCAGCCCAACTTCGTCCTCCGGACTCAGAATGGCGCGAGACATTGCGAGGCACTTCCGTGTGCCAAAAATAGGCCGCGGGCACAGCCGCGCCCAAAAATACCAGACCGAAGGCCGGGGCGCCAAGTTCGACCAGCGGAAAAAGGCCACAAAAACGGGTGGGCTATAGCCTTGGGGGGTGGGGCTGGCCAACTTCGTCCGCCGGACTCGGAATGGCGCGAGACTTTGCGAGTCACCTCCGTTTGCCAAAAATAGGCCGCGGGCACAGCCGTGCCCAAAAATACCCGCCCGAAGGCCGGGGCGCCAAGTTCGCCCAGCGCAAAAAGGCCACAAAAACGGGTGGGCTATAGCCTTGCGGGGTGGGGCTGGCCAACTTCGTCCGCCGGACTCTGAATGGCGCGAGACTTTGCGAGGTGCCTCCGTGTGCCAAAAAGAGGCCGCGGGCACAACCGCGTCCAAAAATACCCGCCCGAAGGCCGTGGCGCCAAGTTCGGCCAGCGGAAAACGGCCACAAAAACGGGTGGGCTATAGTCTTGGGGGGTGGGGCTGGCCAACTTCGTCCGCCTAACTCGGAATGGCGCGAGACTTTGCGGGGCGCCTCCGTGTGCCAAAATTCAGCCGCGGGCACAGCCGCGCCCAAAAATCCACGCCCGAAGGCCGGGGCGCCAAGTTCGGCCAGCGGAAAAAGGCCACAAAAACGGGTGGGCTATAGCCTTGGGGGGTGGGGCGGGCCAACTTCGTCCGCCGGACTCGGAATGGCGCGAGACTTTGCGAGGCGCCTCCGTTTACCAATAATAGGCCGCGGGCACAGCCGCGCCCAAAAATACCTGCCCGAAGGCAGGGGCGCCAAGTTCGTCCATCGGAAAAAGGCCACAAAAACGGGTGGGCTATAGCCTTGGGGGGTGGGGCGGGCCAACTTCGTCCGCCGGACTCGGAATGGCGCGAGACTTTGCGAGGTGCCTCCGTTTGCCAAAAATAGGCCGCGGGCACAGCCGCGCCCAAAAATACCCGCCCGAAGGCTGGGGCGCCAAGTTCGTCCAGCGGAAAAAGGCCACAAAAACGGGTGGGCTATAGCCTTGGGGGGTGGGGCTGGCCCACTTCGTCCGCCGGACTCCGAATGGCGCGAGACTTTGCGAGGTGCCTCCGTGTGCAAAAAATAGGACGATGGCACAGCCGCGCCCAAAAATACCCGCCCGAAGGCCAGGGCGCCAAGTTCGTCCAGCGGAAAAAGGCCACAAAAACGGGTGGGCTATAGCCTTGGGGGGTGGGGCTGGCCAACTTCGTCCGCCGGACTCGGAATGGCGCGAGACTTTGCGAGGCACCTCCGTGTGCCAAAAATACGTCGCGGGCACAGCCGTACCCAAAAATACCCGCCCGAAGGCCGGGGCGCCAAGTTCGTCCAGCGGAAAAAGGCCGCAAAAACGTGTGGGCTATAGCCTTGGGGGGTGGGGCTGGCCAACTTCGTCCGCCGGACTCGGAATTGCGCGAGACTTTGCGAGGCGCCTCCGTGTACCAAAAATAGTCCGCGGGCACAGCCGCGCCCAAAATTACCGACCCGAAGGTCGGGGCGCCAAGTTCGTCCAGCGGAAAAAGGCCACAAAAACGGGTGGGCTATAGCCTTGGGGGGTGGGGCTGGCCAATTTCGTCCGCCGGACTCGAAATGGCGCGAGACTTTGCGAGGCACCTCCGTGTGCCAAAAATAGGCCGCGGGCACAGCTGCGCCCAAAAATACCCGCCCGAAGTCCGGGGCACCAAGTTCGTCCCGCGGAAAAAGGCCACAAAATCGGGTGGGCTATAGCCTTGGGGGGTGGGGCTGGCCAACTTCGTCCGCCGGACTCGGAATGGCGCGAGACTTTGTGAGGCACCTCCGTGTGCCAAAAATAGGCCGCGGGCACAGCGGCACCCAAAAATACACGCCCGAAGTCCGGGGCGCCAAGTTCGTCCAGCGGAAAAAGGCCACAAAATCGGGTGGGCTATAGCCTTGGGGGGTGGGGCTGGCCAACTTCGTCCGCCGGACTCGAAATGGCGCGAGACTTTGCGAGGCACCTCCGTGTGCCAAAAATAGGCCGCGGGCACAGCCGCGCCCAAAAATACTAGACCGAAGGCCGGGTCGCCAAGTTCGTCCAGCGGAAAAAGGCCACAAAAACGGGTGGGATATAGCCTTGGGGGGTGGGGCTGGCCAACTTCGTCCGCCGGACTCGGAATGGCGCGAGACTTTGCGAGGCACCTCCGTGTGTAAAAAATAGGCCGCGGGCACAGCCGCGCCCAAAAATACCAGACCGGAGGCCGGGGTGCCAAGTTCGACCAGCGGAAAAAGGCCACAAAAATGGGTGGGCTATAGCCTTGGGCGGTGGGGCAGCCCAACTTCGTCCTCCGGACTCAGAATGGCGCGAGACTTTGCGAGGCACTTCCGTGTGCCAAAAATAGGCCGCGGGCACAGCCGCGCCCAAAAATACCAGACCGAAGGCCGGGGCGCCAAGTTCGACCAGCGGAAAAAGGCCACAAAAACGGGTGGGCTATAGCCTTGGGGGGTGGGGCTGGCCAACTTCGTCCGCCGGACTCGGAATGGCGCGAGACTTTACGAGGCGCCTCCTCGTCCCAAATATAGGCCGCGGGCACAGCCGCGCCAAAAAATACCCGCCCGAAGGCCGTGGCGCGAAGTTCGTCCAGCGGAAAAAGACCACAAAAACGGGTGGGCTATAGCCTTGGGGGGTGGGGCTGGCCAACTTCGTCCGCCGGACTCGGAATGGCGCGAGACTTTACGAGGCGCCTCCTCGTCCCAAATATAGGCTGCGGGCACAGCCGCGCCAAAAAATACATGCCCGAAGGCCGTGGCGCGAAGTTCGTCCAGCGGAAAAAGACCACAAAAACGGGTGGGCTATAGCCTTGGGGGGGGTGGGGCTGGCCAACTTCGTCCGCCGGACTCGGAATGGCGCGAGACTTTGCGAGGTGCCTCCGTGTACCAAAAATAGGCCACGGGCACAGCCGCGCCGAAAAATACCCTCCCGAAGGCCGGGGCGCCAAGTTCGTCCAGCGGAAAAGGCCACAAAAACGGGTGGGCTATAGCCTTGGGGGGTGGGGCTGGCCAACTTCGTCCGCCGGACTCGGAATGGTGCGAGGCTTTGCGAAGTGCCTCCGTGTGCCAGAAATAGGCCGCGGGCACAGCCGCGCCCAAAAATACACGCCTGAAGGCCGGGGCTCCAAGTTCGTCCAGCGTAAAAAAGCCACAAAAACGGGTGGTCTATAGCCTTGGGGGGTGGGGCTGGCGAACTTCGTCCGCCGGACTCGGAATGTTGCGAGACTTTGCGAGGCTCCTCCATGTGCCAAAAATAGGCCACGGACACAGCCGCGTCCAAAAATACCCGCCCGAAGGCCGGGGCGCGAAGTTCGCCCAGTGGAAAAAGGCCACAAAAACGGGTGGGCTATAGCCTTGCGGGGTGGGGCTGGCCAACTTCGTCCGCCGGACTCTGAATGGCGCGAGACTTTGCGAGGCACCTCCGTGTGCCAAAAATAGGCCGCAGGCACAGCCGCGCCCAAAAATACCCACCCGAAGGCCGTTGCGCCAAGTTCGTCCAGCGGAAAAAGCCATAAAAACGGGTGGGATATAGCCTTGGGGGGTGGGCCTGGCCAACTTCGTCCGCCGGACTCGGAATGGCGCTAGACTTTGCGAGGCGCCTCCGTGTGCCAAAAATAGGCCACGGACACAGCCGCGTCCAAAAATACCCGCCCGAAGGCCGGGGCGCCAAGTTCGTCCAGCGGGAAGAGGCCACAAAAACGGGTGGGCTATAGCCTTGGGGGGTGGGGCAGGCCAACTTCGTCCGCCGGACTCGGAATGGCGCGAGACTTTGTGAGGTGCCTCCGTGTGCCAAAAATAGGCCGCGGGCACATCCGCGCCCAAAAATACCCGCCCGAAGGCCGTTGCGCCAAGTTCGTCCAGCAGAAAAAGGCCACAAAAACGAGTGGGCTATAGTCTTGGGGGGTGGGGCTGGCCAACTTCGTCCGCCTAACTCGGAATGGCGCGAGACTTTGCGGGGCGCCTCCGTGTGCCAAAATTAAGCCGCGGGCACAGCCGCGCCCAAAAATCCACGCCCGAAGGCCGGGGCGCCAAGTTCGGCCAGCGGAAAAAGGCCACAAAAACGGGTGGGCTATAGCCTTGGGGGGTGGGGCGGGCCAACTTCGTCCGCCGGACTCGGAATGGCGCGAGACTTTGCGAGGCGCCTCCGTTTACCAATAATAGGCCGCGGGCACAGCCGCGCCCAAAAATACCTGCCCGAAGGCAGGGGCGCCAAGTTCGTCCATCGGAAAAAGGCCACAAAAACGGGTGGGCTATAGCCTTGGGGGGTGGGGCGGGCCAACTTCGTCCGCCGGACTCGGAATGGCGCGAGACTTTGCGAGGCGCCTCCGTTTACCAATAATAGGCCGCGGGCACAGCCGCGCCCAAAAATACCTGCCCGAAGGCAGGGGCGCCAAGTTCGTCCATCGGAAAAAGGCCACAAAAACGGGTGGGCTATAGCCTTGGGGGGTGGGGCGGGCCAACTTCGTCCGCCGGACTCGGAATGGCGCGAGACTTTGCGAGGTGCCTCCGTTTGCCAAAAATAGGCCGCGGGCACAGCCGCGCCCAAAAATACCCGCCCGAAGGCCGGGGCGCCAAGTTCGTCCAGCGGAAAAAGGCCACAAAAACGGGTGGGCTATAGCCTTGGGGGGTGGGGCTGGCCCACTTCGTCCGCCGGACTCCGAATGGCGCGAGACTTTGCGAGGTGCCTCCGTGTGCAAAAAATAGGACGATGGCACAGCCGCGCCCAAAAATACCCGCCCGAAGGCCAGGGCGCCAAGTTCGTCCAGCGGAAAAAGGCCACAAAAACGGGTGGGCTATAGCCTTGGGGGGTGGGGCTGGCCCACTTCGTCCGCCGGACTCGGAATGGCGCGAAACTTTGCGAGGCACCTCCTTGTACCAAAAATAGGCCGCGGGCACAGCCGCGCCCAAAAATACCCGCCCGAAGGCCGGGGCGCCAAGTTCGTCCAGCGGAAAAAGGCCACAAAAACGGGTGGGCTATAGCCTTAGGGGGTGGGGTTGGCAAACTTCGTCTGCCGGTCTCGGAATGCTGCGAGACTTTGCGAGGTGCCTCCGTGTGCCAAAAATAGGCCACAGACGCCGGCGCGTCCAAAAATACCCGCCCGAAGGCCGGGGCGCCAAGTTCGTCCAGCGGAAAAAGGCCACAAAAACGGGTGGGCTATAGCCTTGGGGGGTGGGGCTGGCCAACTTCGTCCGCCGGACTCGGAATGGCGCGAGACTTTGAGAGGCGCTTCCGTGTGCCAAAAATAGGCCGCGGGCTCAGCCGCGCCCAAAAATACCCGCCGGAAGGCCGGGGCGCCAAGTTCGTCCAGCGGAAAAAGTCCACAAAAATGGGTGGGCTATAGCCTTGGGGGGCGGGGCTGGCCAACTTCCTCCGCCGGACTCGGAATGGCGCGAGTCTTTGCGAGGCTCCTCCGTGTCCCAAAAATAGGGCGCGGGCACAGCCGCGCCCAAAAATACCAGCCCGAAGGCCGAGGCGCCAAGTTCGTCCAGCGGAAAAAGGACACAAAAATGGGTGGGCTATAGCCTTGGGGGGTGGGGCTGGCCAACTTCGTCCGCCGGACTCGGAATGGCGCGAGACTTTCTAAGGCCCCTCCGTATGCCCAAAAGAGGCCGCGGGCACAGCCGCGCCCAAAAATACCCGCCCGAAGGCCGGGGCGCCATATTCGTCTAGCGGAAAAAGGCCGCAAAAACGGGTGGGCTATAGCCTTGGGGGGTGGGGCTGGCCAACTTCGTCCGCCGGACTCGGAATGGTGCGAGACTTTACGAGGCGCCTCCGTGTGCCAAAAATAGACCGCGGGCACAGCCGCGCCCAAAAATACCCACCCGAAGGCCGGGGCGCAAAGTTCGTCCAGCGGAAAAAGACCACAAAAACGGGTGGGCTATAGCCTTGGGGGGTGGGGCTGGCCCACTTCGTCCGCCGGACTCGGAATGGCGCGAAACTTTGCGAGGCACCTCCTTGTGCCAAAAATAGGCCGCGGGCACAGCCGCGCCCAAAAATACCCGCCCGAAGGCCGGGGCGCCAAGTTCGTCCAGCGGAAAAAGGCCACAAAAACGGGTGGGCTATAGCCTTAGGGGGTGGGGCTGGCCAACTTCGTCCGCCGGACTCAGAATGCTGCGAGACTTTGCTAGGTGCCTCCGTGTGCCAAAAATAGGCCGCAGGCGCAGCCGCGTCCAAAAATACCCGCCCGAAGGCCGGGGCGCCAAGTTCGTCCAGCGGAAAAAGGCCACAAAAACGGGTGGGCCATAGCCTTGGGGGGTGGGGCCGGCCCACTTCGTCCGCCAGACTCGGAATGGCGCGAGACTTTGCGAGGCGCCTCCGTGTCCCAAAAATTGGCCGCGGGAACAGCCGCGCCCGTAAATACCAGCCCGAAGGACGGGGCGCCATGTTCGTCCAGCGGAAAAAGGCCGCAAAAACGGGTGGGCTATTGCCTTGGGGGGTGGAGCATGCCAACTTCGTCCGCCAGACTCGGAATGGTACGAGACTTTACGAGGTGCCTCCGTGTGACAAAAATAGACCGCGGGCACAGCCGCGCCCAAAAATAACCGCCCGGAGGCCGGGGCGCCAAGTTCGTCCAGCGAAAAAAGGCCACAAACACGGGTGGGCTATAGCCTTGGGGGGTGGGGCCGGCCCACTTCGTCCGCCAGACTCGGAATGGCGCGAGACTTTGCGAGGCGCCTCCGTGTCCCAAAAATAGGCCGCGGGAACAGCCGCGCCCGTAAATACCAGCCCGAAGGACGGGGCGCCATGTTCGTCCAGCGGAAAAAGGCCGCAAAAACGGGTGCGCTATAGCCTTGGGGGGTGGGGCTGGCCAACTTCGTCCGCCGGACTCGGAATGGTGCGAGACTTTACGAGGCGCCTCCGTGTACCAAAAATAGACCGCGGGCACAGCCGCGCCCAAAAATACCCACCCGAAGGCCGGGGCGCCAAGTTCGTCCAGCGGAAAAAGGCCACAAAAACGGGTGGGCTATAGCCTTGGGGGGTGGGGCTGGCCCACTTCGTCCGCCGGACTCGGAATGGCGCGAAACTTTGCGAGGCACCTCCTTGTACCAAAAATAGGCCGCGGGCACAGCCGCGCCCAAAAATACCCGCCCGAAGGCCGGGGCGCCAAGTTCGTCCAGCGGAAAAAGGCCACAAAAACGGGTGGGCTATAGCCTTAGGGGGTGGGGCTGGCAAACTTCGTCTGCCGGTCTCGGAATGCTACGAGACTTTGCGAGGTGCCTCCGTGTGCCAAAAATAGGCCACAGGCGCCGGCGCGTCCAAAAATACCCGCCCGAAGGCCGGGGCGCCAAGTTCGTCCAGCGGAAAAAGGCCACAAAAACGGGTGGGCTATAGCCTTGGGGGGTGGGGCTGGCCAACTTCGTCCGCCGGACTCGGAATGGCGCGAGACTTTGAGAGGCGCTTCCGTGTGCCAAAAATAGGCCGCGGGCTCAGCCGCGCCCAAAAATACCCGCCGGAAGGCCGGGGCGCCAAGTTCGTCCAGCGGAAAAAGTCCACAAAAACGGGTGGGCTATAGCCTTGGGGGGCGGGGCTGGCCAACTTCCTCCGCCGGACTCGGAATGGCGCGAGTCTTTGCGAGGCTCCTCCGTGTCCCGAAAATAGGGCGCGGGCACAGCCGCGCCCAAAAATACCAGCCCGAAGGCCGAGGCGCCAAGTTCGTCCAGCGGAAAAAGGACACAAAAATGGGTGGGCTATAGCCTTGGGGGGTGGGGCTGGCCAACTTCGTCCGCCGGACTCGGAATGGCGCGAGACTTTCTGAGGCCCCTCCGTATGCCCAAAAGAGGCCGCGGGCACAGTCGCGCCCAAAAATACCCGCCCGAAGGCCGGGGCGCCATATTCGTCCAGCGGAAAAAGGCCGCAAAAACGGGTGGGCTATAGCCTTGGGGGGTGGGGCTGGCCAACTTCGTCCGCCGGACTCGGAATGGTGCGAGACTTTACGAGGCGCCTCCGTGTGCCAAAAATAGACCGCGGGCACAGCCGCGCCCAAAAATACCCACCCGAAGGCCGGGGCGCCAAGTTCGTCCAGCGGAAAAAGACCACAAAAACGGGTAGGCTATATCCTTGGGGGGTGGGGCTGGCCCACTTCGTCCGCCGGACTCGGAATGGCGCGAAACTTTGCGAGGCACCTCCTTGTGCAAAAAATAGGCCGCGGGCACAGCCGCGCCCAAAAGTACCCGCCCGAAGGCCGAGCGCCAAGTTCGTCCAGCGGAAAAAGGCCACAAAAACGGGTGGGCTATAGCCTTAGGGGGTGGGGCTGGCCAACTTCGTCCGCCGGACTCGGAATGCTGCGAGACTTTGCGAGGTGCCTCCGTGTGCCAAAAATAGGCCGCAGGCGCAGCCGCGTCCAAAAATACCCGCCCGAAGGCCGGGGCGCCAAGTTCGTCCAGCGGAAAAAGGCCACAAAAACGGGTCGGCCATAGCCTTGGGGGGTGGGGCCGGCCCACTTCGTCCGCCAGACTCGGAATGGCGCGAGACTTTGCGAGGCGCCTCCGTGTCCCAAAAATTGGCCGCGGGAACAGCCACGCCCGTAAATACCAGCCCGAAGGACGGGGCGCCATGTTCGTCCAGCGGAAAAAGGCCGCAAAAACGGGTGGGCTATTGCCTTGGGGGGTGGAGCAGGCCAACTTCGTCCGCCAGACTCGGAATGGTACGAGACTTTACGAGGTGCCTCCGTGTGACAAAAATAGACCGCGGGCACAGCCGCGCCCAAAAATACCCACCCGAAGGCCGGGGCGCCAAGTTCGTCCAGCGGAAAAAGGCCACAAAAACGGGTGGGCTATAGCCTTGGGGGGTGGGGCTGGCCCACTTCGTCCGCCGGACTCGGAATGGCGCGAAACTTTGCGAGGCACCTCCTTGTACCAAAAATAGGCCGCGGGCACAGCCGCGCCCAAAAGTACCCGCCCGAAGGCCGGGGCGCCAAGTTCGTCCAGCGGAAAAAGGCCACAAAAACGGGTGGGCTATAGCCTTAGGGGGTGGGGCTGGCAAACTTCGTCTGCCGGTCTCGGAATGCTACGAGACTTTGCGAGGTGCCTCCGTGTGCCAAAAATAGGCCACAGGCGCCGGCGCGTCCAAAAATACCCGCCCGAAGGCCGGGGCGCCAAGTTCGTCCAGCGGAAAAAGGCCACAAAAACGGGTGGGCTATAGCCTTGGGGGGCGGGGCTGGCCAACTTCGTCCGCCGGACTCGGAATGGCGCGAGTCTTTGCGAGGCTCCTCCGTGTCCCAAAAATAGGGCGCGGGCACAGCCGCGCCCAAAAATACCAGCCCGAAGGCCGAGGCGCCAAGTTCGTCCAGCGGAAAAAGGCCACAAAAACGGGTGGGCTATAGCCTTGGGGGGTGGGGCTGGCCAACTTCGTCCGTTGGACTCGGAATGGCGCGAGACTTTGCAAGGCGCCTCCGTGTGCCAAAAATAGGCTGCGGACACAGCCGCGCCCAAAAATACCCGCCCGAAGGCTGGGGCGCCAAGTTCGTCCAGCGGAAAAAGGCCACAAAAACGGGCGGGCTATAGCCTTGGGGGGTGGGGCTGGCCAACTTCGTCCGCCGGACTCGGAATGGCCCGAGACTTTGCGAGGCACCTCCATGTGCCTAAATAGGTCGCGGGCACCGCCGCGCCCAAAAATACCCGCCCGAAGGCCGGTACGCCAAGTTCGTCCAGCGGAAAAAGGCCACAAAAACGGGTGGGCTATAGCCTTGGGGAGTGGGGCTGGCCAACTTCGTCCGCCGGACTCGTAATGGCGCGAGACTTTGTGAGGCGCCTCCGTGTGCCAAAAATAGGCCGCGGACACAGCCGCTTCCAAAAATACCCGCCCGAAGGCCGGGGCGCCAAGTTCGTCCAGCGGAAAAAGGCCACAAAAACGGGTGGGCTATAGCCTTGGGGGGTGGGGCTGGCCAACTTCGTCCGCCGGACTCGTGATGGCGCGAGGCTTTGTGAGGTATCTCCGTGTGCCAAAAATAGGCCGCGGACACAGCCGCGTCCAAAAATACCCGCCCGAAGGCCGGGGCGCCAAGTTCGTCCAGCGGAAAAAGGCCACAAAAACGGGTGGGCTATAGCCTTGGGGGGTGGGGCTGGCCAACTTCGTCCGTTGGACTCGGAATGGCGTGAGACTTTGCAAGGCGCCTCCGTGTGCCAAAAATAGGCTACGGACATAGCCGCGCCCAAAAATACCCGCCCGAAGGCTGGGGCGCCAAGTTCGTCCAGCGGAAAAAGGCCACAAAAACGGGCGGGCTATAGCTTTGGGGGGTGGGGCTGGCCAACTTCGTCCGCCGGACTCGGAATGGCCCGAGACTTTGCGAGGCACCTCCATGTGCCTAAATAGGCCGCGGGCACTGCCGCGCCCAAAAATACCCGCCCGAAGGCCGGTACGCCAAGTTCGTCCAGCGGAAAAAGGCCACAAAAACGGGTGGGCTATAGCCTTGGGGGGTTGGGCTGGCCAACTTTTTCCGACGGACTCGTGATGGCGCGAGACTTTGTGAGGTATCTCCGTGTGCCAAAAATAGGCCGCGGACACAGCCGCGTCCAAAAATACCCGCCCGAAGGCCGGGGCGCCAAGTTCGTCCAGCAGAAAAAGGCCACAAAAACGGGTGGGCTATAGCCTTGGGGGGTGGGGCTGGCCAACTTCGTCCGCCGGACTCGTGATGGCGCGAGACTTTGTGAGGTATCTCCGTGTGCCAAAAATAGGCCGCGGACACAGCCGTGTCCAAAAATACCCGCCCGAAGGCCGGGGCGCCAAGTTCGTCCAGCGGAAAAAGGCCACAAAAACGGGTGGGCTATAGCCTTGGGGGGTGGGGCTGGCCAACTTCGTCCGTTGGACTCGGAATGGCGTGAGACTTTGCAAGGCGCCTCCGTGTGCCAAAAATAGGCTGCGGACACAGCCGCGCCCAAAAATACCCGCCCGAAGGCTGGGGCGCCAAGTTCGTCCAGCGGAAAAAGGCCACAAAAACGGGCGGGCTATAGCCTTGGGGGGTGGGGCTGGCCAACTTCGTCCGCGGGACTCGGAATGGCCCGAGACTTTGCGAGGCACCTCCATGTGCCTAAATAGGTCGCGGGCACCGCCGCGCCCAAAAATACCCGCCCGAAGGCCGGTACGCCAAGTTCGTCCAGCGGAAAAAGGCCACAAAAACGGGCGGGCTATAGCCTTGGGGGGTTGGGCTGGCCTACTTCGTCCGCCGGACTCGGAATGGCGCGAGACTTTGCGAGGCACCTCCGTGTGCCTAAATAGGCCGCGGGCACAGCCGCGCCCAAAAATACCCTCCCGAAGGCCGGGGCGCCAAGTTCGTCCAGCGGAAAAAGGCCACAAAAACGGGCGAGCTATAGCCTTGGGGGGTGGGGCTGGCCAACTTCGTCCGCCGGACTCGGAATGGCGCGAGACTTTGCGAGGCACCTCCGTGTGCCTAAATAGGCCGCGGGCACAGCCGCGCCCAAAAATACCCACCCGAAGGCCGGGGCGCCAAGTTCGTCCAGCGGAAAAAGGCCACAAAAACGGGTGGGCTATAGCCTTGGGGGGTGGGGCTGGCCAACTTCGTCCGCCGGACTCGTAATGGCGCGAGACTTTGCGAGGTGCCTCTGTGTGCCAAAAATAGGCCGCGGACACAGCCGCGCCCAAAAATACACGCCCGAAGGCCGGGGCGCCAAGTTCGTCCAGCGGAAAAAGGCCACAAAAACGGGTGGGCTATAGCCTTGGGGGGTGGGGCTGGCCAACTTCGTCCGCCGGACTCGTAATGGTGCGAGACTTTGTGAGTCGCCTCCGTGTGCCAAAAATAGGCCGCGGGCACAGCCGCGTCCAAAAATACCCGCCCGAAGGCCGGGGCGCCAAGTTCGTCCAGCGGAAAAAGGCCACAAAAACGGGTGGGCTATAGCCTTGGGGGGTGGGGCTTGCCAACTTCGTCCGTTGGACTCGGAATGGCGCGAGACTTTGCAAGGTGCCTCTGTGTGCCAAAAATAGGCTGCGGACACAGCCGCGCCCAAAAATACCCGCCGAAGGCCGAGGCGTCAAGTTCGTCCAGCGGAAAAAGGCCACAAAAACGGGTGGGCTATAGCCTTGGGGGGTGGGGCTGGCCAACTTCGTCCGCCGGACTCGTAATGGCGCGAGACTTTGTGAGGCGCCTCCGTGTGCCAAAAATAGGCCGCGGACACAGCCGCTCCCAAAAATACACGCCCGAAGGCCGGGGCGCCAAGTTCGTCCAGCGGAAAAAGGCCACAAAAACGGGCGGGCTATAGCCTTGGGGGGTGGGGCTGGCCAACTTCGTCCGCCGGACTCGGAATGGCGTGAGACTTTGCGAGGCACCTCCATGTGCCTAATTAGGCCGCGGGCACAGCCGCGCCCAAAAATACAAGCCCGAAGGCCGGGGCGCCAAGTTCGTCCAGCGGAAAAAGGCCACAAAAACGGGTGGGCTATAGCCTTGGGGGGTGGGGCTGGCCAACTTCGTCCGCCGGTCTCGTAATGGCGCGAGACTTTGTGAGGCGCTTCCGTGTGCCAAAAATAGGCCGCGGACACAGCCGCGCCCAAAAATACCCGCCCGAAGGCCGAGGCGTCAAGTTCGTCCAGCGGAAAAAGGCCACAAAAACGGGCGGGCTATAGCCTTGGGGGGTGGGGCTGGCCTACTTCGTCCGCCGGACTCGGAATGGCGCGAGACTTTGCGAGGCACCTCCGTGTACCTAAATAAGCCGCGGGCACAGCCGCGCCCAAAAATACCCGCCCGAAGGCCGGGGCGCCAAGTTTGTCCAGCGGAAAAAGGCCACAAAAACGGGTGGGCTATAGCCTTGGGGGGTGGGGCTGGCCAACTTCGTCCGCCGGACTCGTAATGGCGCGAGACTCTGTAAGGCGCCTCCGTGTGCCAAAAATAGGCCGCGGACACAGCCGCGTCCAAAAATTCCCGCCCGAAGGCCGGGGCGCCAAGCTCGTCCAGCTGAAAAAGGCCACAAAAACGGGTGGGCTATAGCCTTGGGGGGTGGGGCTGGCCAACTTCGTCCGTTGGACTCGGAATGGCGCGAGACTTTGCAAGGCGCCTCCGTGTGCCAAAAATAGGCTGCGGACACAGCCGCGCCCAAAAATACCCGCCCGAAGGCCGGGGCGCCAAGTTCGTCCAGCGGAAAAAGGCCACAAAAACGGGTGGGCTATAGCCTTGGGGGGTGGGGCTGGCCCACTTCGTCCGCCGGATTCGTAATGGCGCGAGACTTTGTGAGGCGCCTCCGTGTGCCAAAAATAGGCCGCGGACACAGCCGCGCCCAAAAATACCCGCCCGAAGGCCGAGGCGTCAAGTTCGTCCAGCGGAAAAAGGCCACAAAAACGGGCGGGCTATAGCCTTGGGGGGTGGGGCTGGCCTACTTCGTCCGCCGGACTCGGAATGGTGCGAGACTTTGCGAGGCACCTCCATGTGCCTAAATAGGCCGCGGGCACAGCCGCACCGAAAAATACCCGCCCGAAGGCCGGTACGCCAAGTTCGTCCAGCAGAAAAAGGCCACAAAAACGGGTGGGCTATAGCCTTGGGGGGTGGGGCTGGCCAACTTCGTCCGCCGGACTCGTGATGGCGCGAGACTTTGTGAGGTATCTCCGTGTGCCAAAAATAGGCCGCGGACACAGCCGCGTCCAAAAATACCCGCCCGAAGGCCGGGGCGCCAAGTTCGTCCAGCGGAAAAAGGCCACAAAAACGGGTGGGCTATATCCTTGGGGGGTGGGGCTGGCCAACTTCGTCCGCCGGACTCGTGATGGCGCGAGACTTTGTGAGGTATCTCCGTGTGCCAAAAAAAGGCCGCGGACACAGCCGCGTCCAAAAATACCCGCCCGAAGGCCGGGGCGCCAAGTTCGTCCAGCGGAAAAAGGCCACAAAAACGGGTGGGCTATAGCCTTGGGGGTGGGGCTGGCCAACTTCGTCCGCCGGACTCGTAATGGTGTGAGACTTTGCGAGGCGCCTCTGTGTGCCAAAAATAGGCCGCGGACACAGCCGCGCCCAAAAATACACACCCGAAGGCCGGGGCGCCAAGTTCGTCCAGCGGAAAAAGGCCACAAAAACGGGTGGGCTATAGCCTTGGGGGGTGGGGCTGGCCAACTTCGTCCGCCGGACTCGTAATGGCGCGAGACTTTGTGAGGCGCCTCCGTGTGCCAAAAATAGGCCGCGGACACAGCCGCGTCCAAAAATACCCGCCCGAAGGCTGGGGCGCCAAGTTCGTCCAGCGGAAAAAGGCCACAAAAACGGGTGGGCTATAGCCTTGGGGGGTGGGGCTGGCCAACTTCGTCCGTGGGACTCGGAATGGCGCGAGACTTTGCAAGGCACCTCCGTGTGCCAAAAATAGGCTGCGGACACAGCCGCGCCCAAAAATACCCGCCCGAAGGCCGAGGCGTCAAGTTCGTCCAGCGGAAAAAGGCCACAAAAACGGGTGGGCTATAGCCTTGGGGGGTGGGGCTGGCCAACTTCGTCCGCCGGACTCGTAATGGCGCGAGACTTTGTGAGGCGCCTCCGTGTGCCAAAAATAGGCCGCGGACACAGCCGCTTCAGAAAATACCCACCCGAAGGCCGGGGCGCCAAGTTCGTCCAGCGGAAAAAGGCCACAAAAACGGGTGGGCTATAGCCTTGGGGGGTGGGGCTGGCCAACTTCGTCCGCCGGACTCGTAATGGCGTGAGACTTTGTGAGGTATCTCCGTGTGCCAAAAATAGGCCGCGGACACAGCCGCGTCCAAAAATACCCGCCCGAAGGCCGGGGCGCCAAGTTCGTCCAGCGGAAAAAGGCCACAAAAACGGGTGGGCTATAGCCTTGGGGGGTGGGGCTGGCCAACTTCGTCCGTTGGACTCGGAATGGCGCGAGACTTTGCAAGGCTCCTCCATGTGCCAAAAATCGGCTGCGGACACAGCCGCGCCCAAAAATACCCGACCGAAGGCCGAGACGTCAAGTTCGTCCAGCGGAAAAAGGCCACAAAAACGGGTGGGCTATAGCCTTGGGGGGTGGGGCTGGCCAACTTCGTCCGTTGGACTCGGAATGGCGCGAGACTTTGCAAGGTGCCTCCGTGTGCCAAAAATAGGCTACGGACACAGCCGCGCCCAAAAATACCCGCCCGAAGGCCGAGGCGTCAAGTTCGTCCAGCGGAAAACGGCCACAAAAACGGGTGGGCTATAGCCTTGGGGGGTGGGGCTGGCCAACTTCGTCCGCCGGACTCGTAATGGTGCGAGACTTTGTGAGGCGCCTCCGTGTTCCAAAAATAGGCCGCGGACACAGCCGCTTCCAAAAATACCCGCCCGAAGGCCGGGGCGCCAAGTTCGTCCAGCGGAAAAAGGCCACAAAAACGGGTGGGCTATAGCCATGGGGGGTGGGGCTGGCCAACTTCGTCCGCCGGACTCGTAATGGCGCGAGACTTTGTGAGGCATCTCCGTGTGCCAAAAATAGGCTGCGGACACAGCCGCGTCCAAAAATACCCGCCCGAAGGCCGGGGCGCCAAGTTCGTCCAACGGAAAAACGCCACAAAAACGGGTGGGCTATAGCCTTGGGGGGTGGGGCTGGCCAACTTCGTCCGCCGAACTCGTAATGGCGTGAGACTTTGCGAGGCACCTCCGTGTGCCAAAAATAGGCTGCGGGCACATCCGCGCCCAAAAATACCCACCCGAAGGTCGGGGCGCCAAGTTCGTCCTGCGCATAAAGGCCACAAAAACGGGTGGGCTATAGCTTGGAGGTGGGGCTGGCCAACTTCGTCCGCCGGACTCGGAATGGCATGAGACTTTGCGTGGCGCCTCCGTGTGCCAAAAATAGGCCGCGGGCACAGCCGCACCCAAAAATACCTGCCCGAAGGCCGGGGCGCCAAGTTCGTCCCGCGGAAAATGGCCACAAAAACGGGTGGGCTATAGCGTTGGGGGGTGGGGCTGGGCAACTTCGTCCGCCGCACTCGGAGTGGTGCGAGACTTTGCGAGGCACCTCCGTGTGCCAAAAATATGTCACGGGCACAGCCGCGTCCAAAAATAAGCGCCCGATGGTCGGGTCCCCATGTTCGTGCGACGGAAAAAGGCCAAAAAAAGGGGTGGGCTATAGGCTTGGGGGGTAGGGCTGGCGAATTTTGTCCGGCTGACTCGGAATGGGCCGAGCCTTTGCGAGGGGCCTCCGTGTGCCAAATATAGGCCGCAGTCAAAGCCGCGTCCAAAAATAAGCTGCCGAAGGTCGGGTCCCCAAGTTCGTCCGCCAGAAAAAGGGCAAAAAAACGGGTGGGTTATAGCCTTGGGGGGTCGGCCTGGCCAAGTTCGTCCGGCTGACTCGGAATGGGGCGAGACTTTGCGACGGGCCTCCGTGTGCCAAAATTAGGCCGCGGGCACAGCTGCGCACAAAAATAAGCGCCCGAAGGTCGGGGCCCCAAGTTCGTCCGCCGGAAAAAGGCCAAAAAAATGGGTGGGCTATAGCCTTGGGGGGTGGGGTTGGCCAAGTTCGTCCGCCGGACTCGGAATGGGGCGAGACTTTTCGAGGGGTCTCCATGTGCCAAAAATAGGCCGTGGGCACAGCCGCTCCCAAAAATAAGTGCCCGAAGGTCGGGTCCCCAAGTTCGTCCGACGGAAAAAGGCCAAAAAAATGGGTGGGCTATAGCCATGGGGTTGGGGCTGGCCAAGTTCGTCCGGCTGACTTGGAATGGGGCGAGACTTTCTGAGGGGTCTCTGTGTGACAAAAATAGGCCGTGGGCACAGCCGTACCCAAAAATAAGCGCCCGAAAGTCGGGGCGCCGAAACCCCCCAGCGGAAAAAGGCCAAAAAAACGGGTGGCCAATAGCCTTGGGGGATGTGGCTGGCCAAGTTCGTCCGCCGGACTCGGAATGGGGCGAGACATTGCGAAGGGCCTCCGTGTGCCAAAAATAGGCCATGGGCACAGGCGCGCCCAAAAATAAGCGCCCGAAGGTCGGGTCCCCATGTACTTCCGACGGAAAAATGCCAAAAAAACGGGTGGGCTACAGCCTTGGGGGGTGGGGCTGGCCAAGTTCTTCTGCCGGACTCGGAATGGGGTGAGCCTTTGCGAGGGGCCTCCGTGTGCCAAAAATAGGCCGCGGGCACAGCCGAGCCCAAAAATAAGCGCCCGAAGGTCGGGGCGCCAAAACCACCAAGCGGAAAAAGGCAAAAAAAAGGGTGGGCTATAGCCTTGGGGGGTGGGGCCGGCCAAGTTCGTCCGGCTGACTCGGAATGGGGCGAGCCTTTGCGAGGGGCCTCCGTGTGCCAAAAATAGGCCGCGGGCACAGCCGAGCCGAAAAATAAGTGCCCGATGGTCGGGTCCCCAAGTTCGTCCAGCGGAAAAAGGCCACAAAAACGGGTGGGATATAGCCTTGGGGGGTGGGGCTGGCCTAGTTCGTCCGCCTGAGTCGGAATGGGGCGAGACTTTGTGAGGGGCCTCCGTGTACCAAAATAGGCCGCGGGCACAGCCGCTCCCAAAACTAAGCGCCCGAAGGTCCGGTCCCCAAGTTCGTCCGCCGGAAAAAGGCCAAAAAAACGGGTGGGCTATAGTCTTGGGGGAGGGGCTGGCCAAGTTTGTCCGCCGGACTCGGAATGGGGCAAGACTTTGCGAGGCGCCTCCGTGTGACAAAAATATGCCGCGGACACAGCCGCGCCCAAAAATAAACACCCGAAGGTCGGGGTGCCAAAACCCCCTAGCGGAAAAAGGCCAAAAAAATGGGTGGGCTATAGCCTTGGGGGGTGGGGCTGGCCAAGTTCGTCCGCCGGACTCGGAATGGGGCGAGACTTCGCAAGAGGCCTGCGTGTATGAGAACTAGGCCGCGGGCACAGCCGCACCCAAAAATAAGCTCTCGAAGTTCGGGTCCCCAAGTTCGTCCGATGGAAAAAGGCCAAAAAAACGGGTGGACTATAGCCTTGGGGGGTTGGGCTAGCCAACTTCGTCCGCCGGACTCGGAATGGGGCGATACTTTGCGAGGGGCCTCCGCGTGCCAAAAATAGGCCGCGTTCACAGCCGCGCCTAAAAATAACTGCCCGAAGGTCGGGGTGCCAAAACCCTCCAGCGGAAAATGGACAAAAAAAGGGTGGGGTATAGCCTTGGGGGGTGGGGCTGGCCCACTTCGTCCGCCGGACTCCGAATGGGATGAGACTTTGCGAGCGGCCTCTGTGTGCCAAAAATAGGTCGCGGGCACAGCCGCGTCCAAAAATAACTGCCCGAAGGCCGGGGCGCCAAGTTCGTCCAGCGGAAAAAGGCCACAAAAACGGGTGGGCTATAGCCTTGGGGGATGGGGCTGGCCATGTTCGTCCGCCGGACTCGGTATGGGTCGAGACTTTGCGAGCGGCCTCCGTGTGACAAAAATAGGCCGCGTGCACAACCGAACCCAAAAATAACCGCCCGAAGGCCGGGGCGCCAAGTTCGTCTAGCGGAAAAAGGCCACAAAAACGGGTGGGCTATAGCCTTGGGCGGTGCGGCTGGCCAACTTCGTCCGCCGGACTCGGAATGGGGCGAGACTTTGCGAGCGGCCTCTGTGTGCCAAAAATAGGCTGCGGGCACAGCAGCACCCAAAAATAACTGCCCGAAGCTCGGGGCGCCGAAACCCCCCAGCGGAAAAATGTCCAAAAAACGGGTGGGCTATAGCCTTGGGGGGTGGGGCTGGCCAGCTTCGTCAGCCGGACTCGGAATGGGAAGAGACTTTTTGAGCAGCCTCCGTGTGCCAAAAATAGGCCGCGGGCACAGCCGTACCGAAAAATAACCGCCCGAAGGTCGGGGCGCGAAAACACCGCTGCAAAAAAATGGCCAAAAAACGGGTGGGCTATAGCCATGGGAGGTGGGGCTGGCCAACTTCGTCCGCCGGACTCGGAATGGGGCGAGACTTTGCGAGCGGCCTTCGTGGGCCAAAAATATGACGCGGGCACAGCCGCGCCCGAAAATAACAGCCCGAAGTCCGGGGCGCCAAGTTCGTCCAGCAGAAAAAGGCCACAAAAACGGGTGGGCTATAGCCTTGGGGGGTGGGGCCGGCCAAGTTCGTCCGCCGGACTCGGAATGGGACGAGACTTTGTGAGCGGCCTCCATGTGCCAAAAATAGTCCGCGGGCACAGCCGCGCCCAAAAATAACTGCTTGAAGGCCGGGGCGCAAAGTTCGTGCAGCGGAAAAAGGCCACAAAAACGGGTGGGCTATAGCCTTGGGGGGTGGGGCTGTCCAAATTCGTCCGCCGGACTCGGAATGGGGCGAGACATTGCAAGCGGCCTCCGTGTGCCAAAAATAGGATGCAGGCATAGCCGTACACAAAAATAGCCGCCCGAAGGCCGGGGCGCCAATTTCGTCCAGCGGAAAAAGGCCGCAAAAACGGGTGGGCTATAGCCTTGGGGGGTGAGGCTGGCCAAGTTCGTCTGCCGGACTCGGAATGGGGCGAGACTTTGCAAGTGGCCTCCGTGAACCAAAAATAGGCCACGGGCACAGCCGCGCCCTAAAATAACCGCCCGAAGTCCGGGGCGCCAAGTTCGTCCAGCGGAAAAAGGCCACAAAAACGGGTGGGCTATAGCCTTGGGGGGTGGGGCCGGCCAAGTTCGTCCGCCGGACTCGGAATGGGACGAGACTTTGCGAGCAACCTCCATGTGCCAAAAATAGTCTGCGGGCACAGCCGCGCCCAAAAATAACTGCCCGAAGGCCGGGGCGCAAAGTTTGTCCAGCGGAAAAAGGCCACAAAAACGGGAGGGCTATAGCCTTGGGAGGTGGGGCTGGCCAAGTTCGTCCGCCGGACTTGGAATGGGGCGAGACATTGCAAGCAGCCTCCGTGTGCCAAAAATAGGATGCAGGCACAGCCGTACACAAAAATAGCCGCCCGAAGGCCGGGGCGCCAAATTCGTCCAGCGGAAAAAGGCCGCAAAAACGGGTGGGCTATAGCCTTGGGGGGTGAGGCTGGCCAAGTTTGTCTGCCGGACTCGGAATGGGGTGAGACTTTGCGAGCGGCCTCCGTGTACCAAAAATAGGCCGTGGGCACAGCCGCGCTCTAAAATAACCGCCCGAAGGACGGGGCGCCAATTTCGTCCAGCGGAAAAAGGCCGCAAAAACGGGTGGGCTATAGCCTTGGGGGGTGAGGCTGGCCAAGTTCGTCCGCCGGACTCGGAATGGGACGAGACTTTGCGAGCAGCCTCCGTGTACCAAAAATAGGCCACGGGCACAGCCGCGCCCTAAAATATCCACCCGAAGGCCGGGGCGCCAAGTTCGTCCAGCGGAAAAAGGCCACAAAAACGGGTGGGCTATAGCCTTGGGGGGTGGGGCTGGCCAAGTTCTTCCGCCCGAGTCGGAATGGATCGAGACTTTGCGAGGGGCCTCTATTTGCCAAAAATAGGCCGCGGGCACAGCAGCGCCAAAAATAACTGCCCGAAGCTCGGGGCGCCGAAACCCCCCAGCGGAAAAATGGCCAAAAAACGGGTGGGCTATAGCCTTGGGGGGTGGGGCTGGCCCACTTCGTCAGCCGGACTCGGAATGGGGAGAGACAATTTGAGCAGCATCCGTGTGCCAAAAATAGGCCGTGGGCACAGCCGCACCGAAAAATAACCGCCCGAAGGTCGGGGAGTGAAAACACCGCTGCAGAAAAATGGCCAAAAAACGGGTGGGCTATAGCCATGGGGGGTGGGGCTGGCCAACTTCGTCCGCCGGACTCGGAATGGGGCGAGACTTTGTGAGCGGCCACCGTGGGCCAAAAATATGACGCGGGCACAACCGCGCCCGAAAATAACGGAACGAAGTCCGGGGCGCCAAGTTCGTCCAGCGGAAAAAGGCCACAAAAACGGGTGGGCTATAGCCTTGGGGGGTGGGGCCGGCCAAGTTCGTCCGCCGGACTCGGAATGGGACAAGACTTTGCGAGCGGCCTCCGTGTGCCAAAAATAGTCCGCGGGCACAGCCGCGCCCAAAAATAACTGCCCGAAGGCCGGGGGGGGCGTGCGAAGTTCGTCCGCCGGACTTGGAATGGGACGAGACTTTGCGAGCGCCCTCCGTGTGCCAAAATATCGTCCCAGCCATAGCCGCGCCCAAAAATAAATGCCCGAATGTCGGCGTCCCAAAACCCACCAGCGGAAAAATGGCCAAAAAACGGGTGGGCTATAGCCTTGGTGGGGGGGGTGGGCGAACTTCGTCCGCCGGACTCGGAATGGGGCGAGACTTTGCGAGCGCCCTCCGTGTGCCAAAATATCATCCCGGGCACAGCCGTGCCAAAAAATAAGCACCCGAAGTTCGGGGTCCCAAAACCCCCCAGTGGAAAAATGGCCAAAAAACGGGCGGGCTATAGCCTTGGTGGGAGGGGCGGGCGAATTTCGTCCGCCGGACTCGGAATGGGGCGAGACTTTGCGAGCGCCCTCCATGTACCGAAAATAGGCCGCGGTACAGCCACGTCCAAAAATAAGCGCCCGAAGGTCGGCGTCCCAAAACCCCCCAGCGGAAAAATGGCCAAAAAACGGGTGGGCTATAGCCTTGGTTGGGGGGGCGGGCGAAGTTCGTCCGCCGGACTCGGAATGGGGTGAAACTTCACGAGTGCCCTCCATGTGCCAAAAATTGGCCGCGGCCAGAGCCGTACCCAAAAATAAACACCCGAAGGTCGGCGTCCCAAAAGCCCCCAGCGGAAAAATATCCAAAAAACGGGTGGGCTATAGCCTTGGTGGGGGGGCGGGCGAACTTCATCCACCGGACTTGGAACAGGGCGAGACTTTGCGAGCACCCTCCGTGTGCCAAAAACAGGCCGCGGGCACAGCCGCGCCCAAAAATAAACGCCCGAAGGTCGGCGTCCCAAAAGCCCCCAGCGGAAAAACGGCCAAAAAAGGGGTGGGCTATAGCCACAGGTGGGGGGGCGAACTTCGTCCGCCCTTTTCGAATGGGGCGAGACTTTGCGAGCGCCCTCCGTGTGCCAAAATATCATCCCGGGCACAGCCGCGCCAAAAAATAAGCACCCGAAGGTTGGCGTCCCAAAACCCCCCAGCGGAAAAATGGGCAAAAAACGGGTGGGCTATAGCCTTGGTGGGGGGGGGGGCAGGCGTACTTCGTCCGCCGGACTCGAAATGGGGCGAGACTTTGCGAGTGCCCTCCGTGTGCCAAAATATCGTCCCGGGCACAGCTGCGCCCAAAAATAAGTGCCCGAATGTCGGCGTCCCAAAACCCCCAGCAGAAAAATGGCCAAAAAACGGGTGGGCTATAGCCTTGGTGGGGGGGGGGGCGAACTTTGTCCGCCGGACTCGGAATGGGGCGAGTCTTTGCGAGCGAACTCCGTGTGCCAAAATATCGTCCCGGGCACAGCCGCGCCCAAATATAAGCACCCAAGGTCGGCATCCCAAAAGCCCCCAGCGGAAAAATGGCCAAAAAACGGGTGGGCTGTAGCCCAAGTGGGGGGGGCGGGCGAAGTTCGTCCGCCGGACTCGGAATGGGGTGAGACTTTACGAGCGCCCTCCGTATGCCAAAAATAGGCCATGGGCACAGCCGCACCCAAAAATAAGTGCCCGAAGGTCGGCATCACAAAAGCCACCAGCAGAAAAATGGCCAAAAAACGGGTGGGCTATAGCCTTAGTGGGGGGGCGGCCGAACTTCGTCCGCCGGACTCGGAATGGGGCGAGACTTTGCGATCGCCGTCCGTGTACCAAAATATCATCCCGGACACAGCCGCGGCCAAAAATAATCGCCCGAAGGTCGGCGTCCCAAAAGCCCCCAGCGGAAAAATGGCCAAAAAACGGGTGGGCTATAGCCTTGGTGGGGGGGCGAGCGAAGTTGGTCCGCCAGACTCGGAATGAGACGAGACTTTGTGAGCGCCCTCCGTGTGTCAAAAATAGGAGGCGGGCACAGCTGCGCTCAAAACTAAGCTCCCGAAGGTCGGCGTCCCAAAAGCCCCCAGCAGAAAAATGGCCAAAAAACGGGTGGGCAATAGCCTTGGTAGGGGGGGCGAACTTCGTCCGCCGTACTCAGAATGGGGCGAGACTTTGCGAGCACCCACCGTGTGCCAAAAATAGGCCGCGAGCACAGCAATGCCCAAAAATAAGCGCCCGAAGGTCGGCGTCCCAAAACCCCCCAGCGGAAAAATGGCCAAAAAACGGGTGGGGTATAGCCTTGGTGGGGGGGGGGCGAACTTCGTCCGCCGGACTCGGAATGGGGCGAGTCTTTGCGAGCGACCTCCGTGTGCCAAAATATCATCCCAGGCACGGCCGCGCCCAAAAATAAGCACCCAAGGTCGGCATCCCAAAACCCCCCAGCGGAAAAATGGCAAAAAAACAGGTGGGCTATAGCCTTGGAGGGGGGGGCGAAGTTCGTCCGCCGGACTCGGAATAGGACAAGACTTTGCGAGCGCCCTCCGTGTGCTAAAAATAGACGAGGGCACTGCCGCACCCAAAAATAAGCTCCCGAAGGTCGGCGTCCCAAAAGCCCCCAACGGAAAAATGGCCAAAAAATGGGTGGGCTATAAGCCTTGGTTCGGGGGGCGGGCGAACTTCGTCGGCCGGACTCGGAATGGGGCGAGACTTTGCGAGCGACCTCCGTGTGCCAAAATAGGCCGCGGGCATGGTCTCGCCCAAAAATAAGCGCCGGAAGGTCGGCGTCCCAAAAGCCCCCAGCGGAAAAATGGCCAAAAAACAGGTGGGCTATAGCCTTGGTGGCGGGGGCGGGCGAACTTCGTCCGCCGGCCTCGGAATGGGGCGATACTTTGCGAGCGCCCTCCGTGTGCTAAAATATCATCCCGGGCACAGCCGCGCCCAAAAATAATCACCCGAAGGTCGGCGTCCCAAAACCCCCTAGCGGAAAAATGGCCAAAAAACGGGTGGGCTATAGCCTTGGTGGCGGGGGCGGGCGAACTTCGTCCGCCGGACTCGGAATGGGACGAGACTTTGCGAGGGCCCTCCGGGTGCTAAAATATCATCCCGGGCACAGCCGCACCCAAAAATGAACGCCCGAAAGTCGGCGTCCCAAAACCCCCCAGCGGAAAAATGGCCAATAAACTGGTGGGCTATAGCCTTGGTGGGGGGGTGGGCGAAGTTCGTCCGCCGGACTCGGAATGGGGTGAGACTTTGCGAACACCCTCCGTGTGCCAAAATATCATCCCGGGCACAGCCGTGCCAAAACATAAGCGCCCGAAGGTCGGCGTCCCAAAAGCCCCCTGCGGAAAAATGGCCAAAAAACGGGTGGGCTATAGCCTTGGTGGGCGGGGGGGAGAACTTCATCCGCTGTACTCGGAATGGGGCGAGACTTTGCGAGCACCCTCCGTGTGCCAAAAATTGGCTACGGGCACAGGCGGGCCCAAAAATAAGTGCTCTAAGGTGGGCGTCCCAAAAGCCCCCGGCGGAAAAATGGCCAAAAACCGGGTGGGCTATAGCCTTGGTGGGGGGGGCGAACTTCGTCCGCCGGACTCGGAATGGGACGAGACTTTGCGAGCGCCCTCCGTGTACCAAAAATAGGTCGCGGGCACATCCGCCCCCAAAAATAAGCGCGCGAAGGTCGGCGTCCCAAAAGCCCCCAGCGGAAAAATGGCCAAAAAACTGGTGGGCTATAGCCTTGGTGGGTGGGGCGGGCGAACTTCGTCTGCTGGACTCGGAATGGGGCGAGACTTTGCGACCGCCCTCCATGTGCCAAAAATAGGCCGCGGGCATAGCCGCGCCCAAAAATAAGCGCCCGAAGGCGGCGTCCCGAAAGCCCCAAGCGGAAAAATGGCCAATAAACTGGTGGGCTATAGCCTTGGTGGGGGGGTGGGCGAAGTTCATCCGCCGGACTCGGAATGGGGTGAGACTTTGCGAACACCCTCCGTGCGCCAAAATATCATCCCAGGCACAGCCGTGCCAACAAATAAGCGCCCGAAGGTCGGCGTCCCAAAAGCCCCCTGCGGAAAAATGGCCAAAAAACGGGTGGGCTATAGCCTTGGTGGGGAGGGGGGGGAGAACTTCATCCGCCGCACTCGGAATGGGGCGAGACTTTGCGAGCACCCTCCGTGTTCCAAAAATTGGCTACGGGCACAGGCGGGCCCAAAAATAAGTGCTCTAAGGTGGGCGTCCCAAAAGCCCCCAGCGGAAAAATGGCCAAAAAACGGGTGGGCTATAGCCTTGGTGGGTGGGGCGGGCGAAATTCGTCTGCCGGACTCGGAATGGGGCGAGACTTTGCGAGCGCCATCCATGTGCCAAAATATCATCCCAGACACAGCATCGTCCAAAAATAAGCGCCCGAAGGTCGGCGTCCCAAAACCCCCCAGCGGAAAAATGGGCAAAAAACGGGCGGGCTATAGCCTTGGTGGGGGGGTGGGCGAAGTTCGTCCGCCAGACTCGGAATGGGGTGAGACTTTGTGAACGCCCTCCGTGTGCCAAAAGTAGGCTGTGGGAACAGCCGTGTCCAAAAATAAGTGGCCGAAGGCCGACGTCCAAAAAGCCCGCAGCGGAAAAATGGGCAAAAAACGGGTGGGCTATAGCCTTGGTGGGGGGGGGCGAACTTCGTCCGCCGGACTCGGAATGGGGCGAGACTTTGCGAGCGCCCTCCGTGTGCCGAAGGTTGGCCACGGGTACAGCCGAGCACAAAAATAAGCACCCGAAGGTCGGCGTCCCAAAACCCCCCAACGGAAAAATGGCCAAAAAACGGGTGGGCTATAGCCTTGGTGGGGGGGGCGGCAGGCGCACTTCGTCCGCCGGACTCGGAATGGGCTAAGACTTTGCGAGTGCCCTCCGTGTGCCAAAACTAGGCTGTGGGCACAGCCGTGCCCAAAAATAAGTGCCCTAAGGTGGGCGTCCCAAAAGCCCCCGGCGGAAAAATGGCCAAAAAAAGGGTGGGCTATAGCCTTGGTGGGGGGGGGGAGAACTTCATCCGCCGCACTCGGAATGGGACGAGACTTTGCGAGCACCCTCCGTGTGCCAAAAATTGGCTACGGGCACAGGCGGGCCCAAAAATAAGTGCTCTAAGGTGGGCGTCCCAAAAGCCCCCGGCGGAAAAATGGCCAAAAAACGGGTGGGCTATAGCCTTGGTGGAGGGGGGCGAACTTCGTCCGCCGGACTCGGAATGGGACGAGACTTTGCGAGCGCCCTCCGTGTACCAAAAATAGGCCGCGGGCACATCCACCCCCAAAAATAAGCGCGCGAAGGTCGGCGTCCCAAAAGCCCCCAGCGGAAAAATGGCCAAAAAACGGGTGGGCTATAGCCTTGGTGGGTGGGGCGGGCGAACTTCGTCTGCTGGACTCGGAATGGGGCGAGAGTATGCGAGCGCCCTCCATGTGCCAAAAATAGGCCGCGGGCATAGCCGCGCCCAAAAATAAGCGCCCGAAGGCGGCATCCCTAAAGCCCCAAGCGGAAAAATGGCCAATAAACTGGTGGGCTATAGCCTTGGTGGGGGGGGTGGGCGAAGTTCGTCCGCCAGACTCGGAATGGGGTGAGACTTTGCGAACACCCTCCGTGTGCCAAAATATCATCCCAGGCACAGCCGTGCCAAAAAATAAGCGCCCGAAGGTCGGCGTCCCAAAAGCCCCCTGCGGAAAAATGGCCAAAAAACGGGTGGGCTATAGCCTTGGTGGGGGGGGGAGAACTTCATCCGCCGCACTCGGAATGGGGAGAGACTTTGCGAGCACCCTCCGTGTGCCAAAAATTGGCTACGGGCACAGGCGGGCCCAAAAATAAGTGCTCTAAGGTGGGCGTCCCAAAAGCCCCCAGCGGAAAAATGGCCAAAAAACGGGTGGGCTATAGCTTTGGTGGGTGGGGCGGGCGAATTTGCCTCACGGACTCGGAATGGGGCGAGACTTTGCGAGCGCCATCCATGTGCCAAAATATCATCCCAGCCACAGCGTCGTCCAAAAATAAGCGCCCGAAGGTCGGCGTCCCAAAACCCCCCAGCGGAAAAATGGGCAAAAAACGGGCGGGCTATAGCCTTGGTGGGGGGGTGGGCGAAGTTCGTCCGCCAGACTCGGAATGGGGTGAGACTTTGTGAACGCCCTCCGTGTGCCAAAAATAGGCTGTGGGCACAGCCGTGTCCAAAAATAAGTGGCCGAAGGCCGACGTCCAAAAAGCCCGCAGCGGAAAAATGGGCAAAAAACGGGTGGGCTATAGCCTTGGTGGGGGGGGGGGCGAACTTCGTCCGCCGGACTCGGAATGGGGCGAGACTTTGCGAGCGCCGTCCGTGTGCCGAAAGTTGGCCACGGGCACAGCCGAGCACAAAAATAAGCACCCGAAGGTCGGCGTCCCAAAACCCCCCAACGGAAAAATGGCCAAAAAACGGGTGGGCTATAGCCTTGGTGGGGGGGGCGAACTTCGTCCGCCGAACTCGGAATGGGACGAGACTTTGCGATCATGCTCCGTGTGCCAAAAATAGGCCGCGGGCACAGCAGCAGGCACAGCCGCGTCCAAAAATAACCGCCCGAAGGCCGGGGCGCAAGTTCGTCCAGCGGAAAAAGGCCAAAAAAACGGGTGGGCTATATCCTTGGGGGGTGGGGCTGGCCAAGTTCGTCCGCCGGACTCGGAATGGGGCGACACTTTGCGAGCAGCCTCCGTTTGCCAAAAAAGAGGCCGCGGGCACAGCCGCGGCCAAAAATAACCGCCCGAAGGCCGGGGCGCCAAGTTCGTCCAGCGGAAAAAGGCCACAAAAACGGGTGGGCTATAGCCTTGGGGGGTGGGGCTGGCCAAGTTTGCGAGCGCCCTCCATTTGCCAAAAATAGACTGCGGGCACAGCCGCACCAAAAAATAACCACCCGAAGGCCGGGGCGCCAAGTTCCTCCAGCGGAAAAAGGCCACAAAAACGGGTGGGCTATAGCCTTGGGGGGTGGGGCTGGCCAAGTTCGTCCGCCGGACTCGGAATGGGGCGAGACTTTGCGAGTAGCCTCCGTGTGCCAAAAATAGGCCGCGGGCACAGCCGTAGCCAAAAATAACCGCCCGAAGGCCTGGGCGCCAAGTTCGCCCAGCGGAAAAACGCCACAAAAACGGGTGGGCAATAGCCTTGGGGGGTGGGGCTGGCCAACTTCGTCCGCCGGACTCAGAATGGCGCAAGACTTTGCGAGGGGCGTCCGTGTGCCAAAAATAATCCGTGGGAACAGCCGTGCCCAAAAATAACAGCCCGAAGGCCGGGGCGCCAAGTTCGTCCAGCGGAAAAAGGCCACAAAAACGGGTGGGCTATAGCCTTGGGGGGTGGTGCTGGCCAACTTCTTCCGCCGGACTCGAGGCGGCGCGAGACTTTGCGAGGGGCCTCCGTGTGCCAAAAATAATCCGTGGGAACAGTCGTGCCCAAAAATAACTGCCCGAAGGCCGGGGCGCCAAGTTCGTGCAGCGGAAAAAGGCCACAAAAACGGGTGGGCTATAGCCTTGGGGGGTGGGGCTGGCCAACTTCTTCCGCCGGACTCGGAGTAGCGCGAGACTTTGCGAGGGCCCTCCGTGTGACAAAAATAGGCCGCTGGCACAGCCGCCCAAAAAAATTACCTCCCGAGGGCCGGGGCGCCAAGTTCGTCCAGCGGAAAAAGGCCACAAAAACGGGTGGGCAATAGCCTTGGGGGGTGGGGCTGGCCAACTTCGTCCGCCGGATTCAGAATGGCGCGAGACTTTGCGAGGGGTCTCCGTGTGCCAAAAATAGGCCGCGGGCACAGCCGCGCCCAAAAATAACTACCCGAAGGCCGGGGCGCCAAGTTCGTCCAACGGAAAAAGGCCACAAAAATAGGTGGGCTATAGCCTTGGGGGGTGGGGCTGGCCAACTTCGTCCGCCGGACTCGGAGTGGCGCGAGACTTTGCGAGGGCCCTCCGTGTGACAAAAAAAGGCTGCTGGCACAGCCGCGAAAAAAAATTACCTCCCGAAGGCCGGGGCGCCAAGTTCGTCCAGCGGAAAAAGGCCACAAAAACGGGTGGGCAATAGCCTTGGGGGGTGGGGCTGGCCAACTTCGTCCGCCGGACTCAGAATGGCGCGAGACTTTGCGAGGGTCGTCCGTGTGCCAAAACTAATCCGTGGGAACAGCCGTGCCCAAAAATAACAGCCCGAAGGCCGGGGCGCCAAGTTCGTCCAGCGGAAAAAGGCCACAAAAACGGGTGGGCTATAGCCTTGGGGGTGGTGCTGGCCAACTTCGTCCGCCGGACTCAGAATGGCGCGAGACTTTGCGAGGGGCCTCCGTGTGCCAAAAATAATCCGTGGGAACAGTCGTGCCCAAAAATAACTGCCCGAAGGCCGGGGCGCCAAGTTCGTGCAGCGGAAAAAGGCCACAAAAACGGGTGGGCTATAGCCTTGGGGGGTGGGGCTGGCCAACTTCGTCCGCCGGACTCGGAGTAGCGCGAGACTTTGCGAGGGCCCTCCGTGTGACAAAAATAGGCCGCTGGCACAGCCGCCCAAAAAAATTACCTCCCGAGGGCCGGGGCGCCAAGATCGTCCCGCGGAAAAAGGCCACAAAAACAGGTGGGCTATAGCCTTGGGGGGTGGGGCTGGCCCACTTCGTCCGCCGGACTCGGAGTGGCGCGAGACTTTGCGAGGGCCCTCCGTGTGACAAAAAAAGGCTGCTGGCACAGCCGCGCAAAAAAATTACCTCCCGAGGGCCGGGGCGCCAAGTTCGTCCCGCGGAAAAAGGCCACAAAAACGGGTGGGCAATAGCCTTGGGGGGTGGGGCTGGCCAACTTCGTCCGCCGGATTCAGAATGGCGCGAGACTTTGCGAGGGGCCTCCGTGCGCCAAAAATAGGCCGCGGGCACAGCCGCGCCCAAAAATAACTACCCGAAGGCCGGGGCGCCAAGTTCGTCCAACGGAAAAAGGCCACAAAAACGGGTGGGCTATAGCCTTGGGGGGTGGGGCTGGCCAACTTCGTCCGCCGGACTCGGAATTGCGCAAGACTTTGCGAGGGCCCTCCGTGTGCCGAAAATAGGCCGCGGGCACAGCCACGCCCAAAAATAACCACCGGAACGCCGGGGCTCCAAGTTCGTCCAGCGGAAAAAGGCCACAAAAACAGGTGGGCTATAGCCTTGGGGGGTGGGGCTGGCCCACTTCGTCCGCCGGACTCGGAGTGGCGCGAGACTTTGCGAGGGCCCTCCATGTGACAAAAAAAGGCTGCTGGCACAGCCGCGAAAAAAAATTACCTCCCGAAGGCCGGGGCGCCAAGTTCGTCCAGCGGAAAAAGGCCACAAAAACAGGTGGGCTATAGCCTTGGGGGGTGGGGCTGGCCCACTTCGTCCGCCGGACTCGGAGTGGCGCGAGACTTTGCGAGGGTCGTCCGTGTGCCAAAACTAATCCGTGGGAACAGCCGTGCCCAAAAATAACAGCCCGAAGGCCGGGGCGCCAAGTTCGTCCAGCGGAAAAAGGCCACAAAAACGGGTGGGCTATAGCCTTGGGGGTGGTGCTGGCCAACTTCACAGCCGGACTCGAGAATGGCGCGAGACTTTGCGAGGGCCTCCGTGTGCCAAAAATAATCCGTGGGAACAGTCGTGCCCAAAAATAACTGCCCGAAGGCCGGGCGCCAAGTTCGTGCAGCGGAAAAAGGCCACAAAAGCGGGTGGGCTATAGCCTTGGGGGTGGGGCTGGCCAACCGTCCGCGGACTCGGAGTAGCGCGAGACTTTGCGAGGGCCCTCCGTGTGACAAAAATAGGCCGCTGGCACAGCCGCCCAAAAATTACCTCCCGAGGGCCGGGCGCCAAGATCGTCCCGCGGAAAAGGCCACAAAAACAGGTGGGCTATAGCCTTGGGGGTGGGGCTGGCCCACTTCGTCCGCCGGACTCGGAGTGGCGCGAGACTTTGCGAGGGCCCTCCGTGTGACAAAAAGGCTGCTGGCACAGCAGCGCAAAAAAATTACCTCCCGAGGCCGGGCGCCAAGTTCGTCCCCGCGGAAAAAGGCCACAAAACGGGTGGGCAATAGCCTTGGGGGTGGGGCTGGCCAACCGTCCGCCGGATTCAGAATGGCGCGAGACTTTGCGAGGGGCCTCCGTGCGCCAAAAATAGGCCTTGGGCACAGCCGCGCCCAAAAATAACCACCCGAAGGCCGGGCGCCAAGTTCGTCCAACGGAAAAAGGCCACAAAACGGGTGGGCTATAGCCTTGGGGGGTGGGGCTGGCCAACTTCGTCCGCCGGACTCGGAATTGCGCAAGACTTTGCGAGGGCCCTCCGTGTGCCGAAAATAGGCCGCGGGCACAGCCACGCCCAAAAATAACCACCGGAACGCCGGGGCTCCAAGTTCGTCCAGCGGAAAAAGGCCACAAAAACAGGTGGGCTATAGCCTTGGGGGGTGGGGCTGGCCCACTTCGTCCGCCGGACTCGGAGTGGCGCGAGACTTTGCGAGGGCCCTCCATGTGACAAAAAAAGGCTGCTGGCACAGCCGCGAAAAAAAATTACCTCCCGAAGGCCGGGGCGCCAAGTTCGTCCTGCGGAAAAAGGCCACAAAAACGGGTGGGCAATAGCCTTGGGGGGTGGGGCTGGCCAACTTCGTCCGCCGGACTCAGAATGGCGCGAGACTTTGCGAGGGTCGTCCGTGTGCCAAAACTAATCCGTGGGAACAGCCGTGCCCAAAAATAACAGCCCGAAGGCCGGGGCGCCAAGTTCGTCCAGCGGAAAAAGGCCACAAAAACGGGTGGGCTATAGCCTTGGGGGTGGTGCTGGCCAACTTCGTCAGCCGGACTCAGAATGGCGCGAGACTTTGCGAGGGGCCTCCGTGTGCCAAAAATAATCCGTGGGAACAGTCGTGCCCAAAAATAACTGCCCGAAGGCCGGGGCGCCAAGTTCGTGCAGCGGAAAAAGGCCACAAAAACGGGTGGGCTATAGCCTTGGGGGGTGGGGCTGGCCAACTTCGTTCGCCGGACTCGGAGTAGCGCGAGACTTTGCGAGGGCCCTCCGTGTGACAAAAATAGGCCGCTGGCACAGCCGCCCAAAAAAATTACCTCCCGAGGGCCGGGGCGCCAAGATCGTCCCGCGGAAAAAGGCCACAAAAACAGGTGGGCTATAGCCTTGGGGGGTGGGGCTGGCCCACTTCGTCCGCCGGACTCGGAGTGGCGCGAGACTTTGCGAGGGCCCTCCGTGTGACAAAAAAAGGCTGCTGGCACAGCCGCGCAAAAAAATTACCTCCCGAGGGCCGGGGCGCCAAGTTCGTCCCGCGGAAAAAGGCCACAAAAACGGGTGGGCAATAGCCTTGGGGGGTGGGGCTGGCCAACTTCGTCCGCCGGATTCAGAATGGCGCGAGACTTTGCGAGGGGCCTCCGTGCGCCAAAAATAGGCCGCGGGCACAGCCGCGCCCAAAAATAACTACCCGAAGGCCGGGGCGCCAAGTTCGTCCAACGGAAAAAGGCCACAAAAACGGGTGGGCTATAGCCTTGGGGGGTGGGGCTGGCCAACTTCGTCCGCCGGACTCGGAATTGCGCAAGACTTTGCGAGGGCCCTCCGTGTGCCGAAAATAGGCCGCGGGCACAGCCACGCCCAAAAATAACCACCGGAACGCCGGGGCTCCAAGTTCGTCCAGCGGAAAAAGGCCACAAAAACAGGTGGGCTATAGCCTTGGGGGGTGGGGCTGGCCCACTTCGTCCGCCGGACTCGGAGTGGCGCGAGACTTTGCGAGGGCCCTCCATGTGACAAAAAAAGGCTGCTGGCACAGCCGCGCAAAAAAATTACCTCCCGAAGGCCGGGGCGCCAAGTTCGTCCTGCGGAAAAAGGCCACAAAAACGGGTGGGCAATAGCCTTGGGGGGTGGGGCTGGCCAACTTCGTCCCCCGGACTCGGAATGGCGCTCGACTTTGCGAGGGGCCTCCGTGGCAAAAAATAGGCCGCGGGCACAACCGCACCCAAAAATAACCACCCGAAGGCCGGGGCGCCAAGTTCGTCGAGCGGAAAAAGGCCACAAAAACGGGTGGGCTATAGCCTTGGGGGGTGGTGCTGGCCAACTTCGTCCGCCCGACTCGGAGTAGCGCGAGACTTTGCGAGGGCCCTCCGTGTGACAAAAATAGGCCGCTGGCACAGCCGCCCAAAAAAATTACCTCCCGAGGGCCGGGGCGCCAAGTTCGTCCAGCGGAAAAAGGCCACAAAAACGGGTGGGCAATAGCCTTGGGGGGTGGGGCTGGCCAACTTCGTCCGCCGGATTCAGAATGGCGCGAGACTTTGCGAGGGGTCTCCGTGTGCCAAAAATAGGCCGCGGGCACAGCCGCGCCCAAAAATAACTACCCGAAGGCCGGGGCGCCAAGTTCGTCCAACGGAAAAAGGCCACAAAAACAGGTGGGCTATAGCCTTGGGGGTGGGGCTGGCCAACTTCGTCCGCCGGACTCGGAGTGGCGCGAGACTTTGCGAGGGCCCTCCGTGTGACAAAAAAAGGCTGCTGGCACAGCCGCGAAAAAAAATTACCTCCCGAAGGCCGGGGCGCCAAGTTCGTCCAGCGGAAAAAGGCCACAAAAACGGGTGGGCAATAGCCTTGGGGGGTGGGGCTGGCCAACTTCGTCCGCCGGACTCAGAATGGCGCGAGACTTTGCGAGGGGCGTCCGTGTGCCAAAACTAATCCGTGGGAACAGCCGTGCCCAAAAATAACAGCCCGAAGGCCGGGGCGCCAAGTTCGTCCAGCGGAAAAAGGCCACAAAAACGGGTGGGCTATAGCCTTGGGGGTGGTGCTGGCCAACTTCGTCCGCCGGACTCAGAATGGCGCGAGACTTTGCGAGGGGCCTCCGTGTGCCAAAAATAATCCGTGGGAACAGTCGTGCCCAAAAATAACTGCCCGAAGGCCGGGGCGCCAAGTTCGTGCAGCGGAAAAAGGCCACAAAAACGGGTGGGCTATAGCCTTGGGGGGTGGGGCTGGCCAACTTCGTCCGCCGGACTCGGAGTAGCGCGAGACTTTGCGAGGGCCCTCCGTGTGACAAAAATAGGCCGCTGGCACAGCCGCCCAAAAAAATTACCTCCCGAGGGCCGGGGCGCCAAGATCGTCCCGCGGAAAAAGGCCACAAAAACGGGTGGGCAATAGCCTTGGGGGGTGGGGCTGGCCCACTTCGTCCGCCGGATTCAGAATGGCGCGAGACTTTGCGAGGGGTCTCCGTGCGCCAAAAATAGGCCGCGGGCACAGCCGCGCCCAAAAATAACTACCCGAAGGCCGGGGCGCCAAGTTCGTCCAACGGAAAAAGGCCACAAAAACAGGTGGGCTATAGCCTTGGGGGGTGGGGCTGGCCCACTTCGTCCGCCGGACTCGGAGTGGCGCGAGACTTTGCGAGGGCCCTCCGTGTGACAAAAAAAGGCTGCTGGCACAGCCGCGCAAAAAAATTACCTCCCGAGGGCCGGGGCGCCAAGTTCGTCCCGCGGAAAAAGGCCACAAAAACGGGTGGGCAATAGCCTTGGGGGGTGGGGCTGGCCAACTTCGTCCGCCGGATTCAGAATGGCGCGAGACTTTGCGAGGGGCCTCCGTGCGCCAAAAATAGGCCGCGGGCACAGCCGCGCCCAAAAATAACTACCCGAAGGCCGGGGCGCCAAGTTCGTCCAACGGAAAAAGGCCACAAAAACGGGTGGGCTATAGCCTTGGGGGGTGGGGCTGGCCAACTTCGTCCGCCGGACTCGGAATTGCGCAAGACTTTGCGAGGGCCCTCCGTGTGCCGAAAATAGGCCGCGGGCACAGCCACGCCCAAAAATAACCACCGGAACGCCGGGGCTCCAAGTTCGTCCAGCGGAAAAAGGCCACAAAAACAGGTGGGCTATAGCCTTGGGGGGTGGGGCTGGCCCACTTCGTCCGCCGGACTCGGAGTGGCGCGAGACTTTGCGAGGGCCCTCCATGTGACAAAAAAAGGCTGCTGGCACAGCCGCGCAAAAAAATTACCTCCCGAAGGCCGGGTCGCCAAGTTCGTCCTGCGGAAAAAGGCCACAAAAACGGGTGGGCAATAGCCTTGGGGGGTGGGGCTGGCCAACTTCGTCCGCCGGACTCGGAATGGTGCTCGACTTTGCGAGGGGCCTCCGTGGCAAAAAATAGGCCGCGGGCACAACCGCACCCAAAAATAACCACCCGAAGGCCGGGGCGCCAAGTTCGTCGAGCGGAAAAAGGCCACAAAAACGGGTGGGCTATAGCCTTGGGGGGTGGTGCTGGCCAACTTCGTCCGCCCGACTCGGAGTAGCGCGAGACTTTGCGAGGGCCCTCCGTGTGACAAAAATAGGCCGCTGGCACAGCCACGTAAAAAAATTACCTCCCGAAGGCCGGGGCGCCAAGTTCGTCCAGCGGAAAAAGGCCACAAAAACGGGTGGGCAATAGCCTTGGGGGGTGGGGCTGGCCAACTTCGTCCGCCGGATTCAGAATGGCGCGAGACTTTGCGAGGGGCCTCCGTGCGCCAAAAATAGGCCGCGGGCACAGCCGCGCCCAAAAATAACTACCCGAAGGCCGGGGCGCCAAGTTCGTCCAACGGAAAAAGGCCACAAAAACGGGTGGGCTATAGCCTTGGGGGGTGGGGCTGGCCAACTTCGTCCGCCGGACTCGGAATTGCGCAAGACTTTGCGAGGGCCCTCCGTGTGCCGAAAATAGGCCGCGGGCACAGCCGCGCCCAAAAATAACCACCGGAACGCCGGGGCTCCAAGTTCGTCCAGCGGAAAAAGGCCACAAAAACGGGTGGGCTATAGCCTTGGGGGGTGGGGCTGGCCAACTTCGTCCGCCGGACTCGGAATTGCGCGGGACTTTGTCAGGGCCCTTTGTGTGCCAAAAATAGGCCGTGGACACAGGTGCACCCAAAAATAACTGCCCGAAGGCCGGGGCGCCAAGTTCATCCAGCTGAAAAATGCCACAAAAACGGGTGGGCTATAGCCTTGGGGGGTGGAGCTCGCCAACTTCGTCCGCCGGACTCGGAATGGCGCGAGACTTTACGAGGGGCCTTCGTGTGCAAAAAATAGGCCGCGGGCACAGCCGTATGTAAAAATACTGCCCAAAGGCCGCGGCGCCAAGTTCGTCCAGCGGAAAAACGCCACAAAAATGGATGGGCTATAGCCTTGGGAAGTGGGGCTGGCAAACTTCGTCCGCCGGACTCGGAATGGGGCATGACTTTGTGAGGGGCCTCCGTGGCAAAAAATAGACCACAGGCACAACCGCGCCCAAAAATAACCGCCCGAAGGCCGGGGCGCCAAGTTCGTCTAGCGGAAAAAGGCCACAAAAACGGGTGGGCTATAGCCTTGGGGGGTGGGGCTGGCCAACTTCGTCCGCCGGACTCGGAGTAGCGCGAGACTTTGTGAGGGCCCTCCGTGTGACAAAAATAGGCCGCTGGCACAGCCGCCCAAAAAAATTACCTCCCGAGGGCCGGGGCGCCAAGTTCGTCCAGCGGAAAAAGGCCACAAAAACGGGTGGGCAATAGCCTTGGGGGGTGGGGCTGGCCAACTTCGTCCGCCGGATTCAGAATGGCGCAAGACTTTGCGAGGGGCCTCCGTGCGCCAAAAATAGGCCGCGGGCACAGCCGCGCCCAAAAATAACTACCCGAAGGCCGGGGCGCCAAGTTCGTCCAACGGAAAAAGGCCACAAAAACGGGTGGGCTATAGCCTTGGGGGGTGGGGCTGGCCAACTTCGTCCGCCGGACTCGGAATTGCGCGAGACTTAGTGAGGGCCCTTTGTGTGCCAAAAATAGGCCGTGGACACAGCCGCGCCCAAAAATAACAGCCCGAAGGCCGGGGCACCAAGTTCGTCCAGCGGAAAAAGGCCACAAAAACGGGTGGGCTATAGCCTTGGGGGGTGGTGCTGGCCCACTTCGTCCGCCGGACTCGGAATTGCGCGAGACTTTACGAGGGCCCTCCGTGTGCCGAAAATATGCCGCGGGCTCAGCCGCACCCAAAAATAACTGCCCGAAGGCCGGGGCGCCAAGTTCGTGCAGCGGAAAAAAGGCCACAAAAACGGGTGGGTTATAGCCTTGGGAGGTGGGGCTGACCAACTTCATCCGCCGGAATCGGAATGGCGCAAGACTTTGCGAGGGCCCTCCGTGTGCCGAAAATAGGCCGCGGACACAGCCGCGCCCAAAAATAACCACCCGAAGGCCGGGGCGCCAAGTTCGTGCAGCGGAAAAAGGCCACAAAAACGGGTGGGCTATAGCCTTGGGAGGTGGGGCTGACCAACTTCATCCGCCGGAATCGGAATGGCGCAAGACTTTGCGAGGGCCCTCCGTGTGCCGAAAATAGGCCGCGGGCACAGCCGCGCCCAAAAATAACCACCGGAAGGCCGGGGCTCCAAGTTCGTCCAGCGGAAAAAGGCCACAAAAACGGGAGGGCTATAGCCTTGGGGGGTGGGGCTGGCCAACTTCGTCCGCCGGACTCGGAGTTGCGCGAGACTTTGTGAGGGCCCTTTGTGTGCCAAAAATAGGCAGTGGACACAGGCGCGCCCAAAAATAACTGCCCGAAGGCCGGGGCGCCAAGTTCATCCAGCTGAAAAAGGCCACAAAAACGGGTGGGCTATAGCCTTGGGGGGTGGAGCTCACCAACTTCGTCTGCCGGAATTGGAATGGCGCGAGACTTTGCGAGGGGCCTCCGTGTGCCAAAAATAGGCCGTCGGCACAGCCGTGCCCAAAAACAACCGCCCGAAGGCCGGGGCGCCAAGTTCATCCAGCTGAAAAAGGCCACAAAAAAGGGGTGGGCTATAGCCTTGGGGGGTGGAGCTCGCCAACTTCGTCCGCCGGACTCGGAATGGCGCGAGACTTTGCGAGGGGCCTCCGTGTGCAAAAAATAGGCCGCGGACACAGCCGCGTGTAAAAATAACCGCCCGAAGGCCGGGGCGCCAAGTTCGTCCAGCGGAAAAACGCCACAAAAATGGATGGGCTATAGCCTTGGGAAGTGGGGCTGGCCAACTTCGTCCGCCGGACTCGGAATGGCGCCTGACTTTGCGAGGGGCCTCTGTGGCAAAAAATAGGCCGCGGGCACAGCCGCGCCCAAAAATAACTGCCCGAAGACCGGGGCGCCAAGTTCGTCGAGCGGAAAAAGGCCACAAAAACGGGTGGGCTATAGCCTTGGGGGTGGGGCTGGCCAACTTTGTCCGCCGGACTCGGAATGGCGCGAGACTTTACGAGGGGCCTCCGTGTGCCAAAGAATGGCCGCAGGTACAGCCGCGCCCAAAAATAACCGCCCGAAGGCCGGGGCGCCAAGTTCGTCCAGCGGAAAAAGGCCACAAAAACGGGTGGGCTATAGCCTTGGGGGGTGGGGCTGGCCCACTTCGTCCGCCGGCCTCGGAATGGCGCGAGACCTTGCGAGTCACCTCCGCGTGCCAAAAATAGGCCGCGGGCAAAGCCGCGCCCAAAAATAACAGCCCGAAGGCCGGGGTGCCAAGTTCGTCCAGCGGGAAAAGGCCACAAAAACGGGTGGGCTATAGCGTTGGGGGGTGGGGCTGGCCATACTCGGAATGGGGCAAGACTTTGCGAGGGGCCTCGGGGGGCCAAAAATAAGCCGCGGGAAAAGCAGCATCCAAAAATAAGTGCCCGAAGGTCGTGCTGCCAAAACCCCCCTTCGGAAAAATGGCCAAAAAACGGGTGGGGGGCGTGGGCGAAGTTCGTCCGCCGGACTCGGAATGGGGCGAGACTTTGCGAGGGGCCTTGGGGTGCCAAAAATAAGCCGCGGACAAAGCCGCGCCCAAAAGAAGCCGCGGGCAAAGCCGCGCCCAAAAATAAGCGGCCGAAGGTCGTGGTGCCAAAATCCCCCAGCGGAAAAATGGCAAAAAAACGGGTGGGGGGCGCGGGCAAAGTTCGTCCGCCGGACTCGGAATGGGGCGAGACTTTGCGACAGGCCTCGGGGTGCCAAAAGTAAGCCGTGGGCAAAGCCGTGTCCAAAAATAAGTGCCCGAAGGTCGTGGTGCCAAAACCCCCCAGCGGAAATATGGCCAAAAAACGGGTGGGCTATAGCGTTGCTGGGGGGCGCGGGCGAAGTTCGTCCGCCGGCCTCGGATTGGGGCGAGTCTTTGCGAGGGGCTCGGGGTGCCAAAAATAACCCGCGGGCAAAGCCGCGCCAAAAAATAAGCGCCCGAAGATCGTGGTGCCAAAACCCCCCAGCTGAAAAATGGCCAAAAAACGGGTGGGCTATAGCCTTGGTGGGGGGCGCGGGCGATGTTCGTCCGCCATACTCGGAATGGGGCGAGACTTTGTGAGGGGCCTCGGGGTGGCAAAAATAAGCCGCGGGCAAAGCCGGGCCCAAAAATAAGCGCCCGAAGTTCGTGGTGCCAAAACCCCCCAGCGGAAAAATGGCCAAAAAACGGGTGGCCTATAGCCTTGGTGGGGGGCGCGGCGAAGTTCTTCCGCCGGACTCGGAATGGGGTGAGACTTTGCGAGGGGCCTCGGGCTTCCAAAAATAAGCCGCGGGCAAAGCCGGGCCCAAAAATAAGTGCCCGAAGATCGTGGTACCAAAACCCCCCTGCGGAAAAATGGCCAAAAAACGGGTGGGCTATAGCCTTGGTGGGCGGCGTGGGCGAAGTTCGTCAGCCGGACTCGGAATGGGGCGAGACTTTGCGAGGGGCCTCGGGGTGCCAAAAATAAGCCACAGACAAAGCCGCGCCCAAAAATAAGCGCCCGAAGATCATGGTGGCAAAACCCCCCAGCGGAAAAATGGCCAAAAAACGGGTGGGCTATAGCCTTGGCGGGGGGCGTGGCGAAGTTCGTCCGCCGGACTCGTAATGGGACGAGACTTTGCGAGGGGCCTCGGGCTGCAAAAAATAAGCCGTGGACAATGCCGCGTCCAAAAATAAGCGCCCGAAGGTCGTGGCGCCAAAAACCCCCAGCGGAAAAATGGCCAAAAAACGGGTGGGCTATAGCCTTGGTGGGGTACGTGGGCGAAGTTCGTCAGCCGGACTCGGAATGGGGCGAGACTTTACGAGGGGCCTCGGGGTGGCAAAAATAAGCCGCGGACAAAGCCGTACCCAAAAATAAGCACCCGAAGATCGTGGTGGCAAAACCCCCCAGCGGAAAAATGGCCAAAAAACGGGTGGCCTATAGCCTTGGTGGGGGGCGCGGCGAAGTTCATCCGCTGGACTCGGAATGGGGTGAGACTTTGCGAGGGGCCTCGGGCTGCCAAAAATAAGCCGCGGGCAAAGCCGGGCCCAAAAATAAGCGCCCGAAGTTCGTGGTGCCAAAACCCCCCAGCAGAAAAATGGCCAAAAAACGGGTGGGCTATAGCCTTGGTGGGGGGCGCGGACGAAGTTCGTCCGCCGGCCTAGGAATGGGGCGAGACTTTGCGAGGGGCCTCAGGGTGAAAAAAATAAAACGCGGGCAAAGCCGCTCCCAAAAATAAGCGCCCGAAGATCGTGGTGCCAAAACCCCCCTGCGGAAAAATGGCCAAAAAACGGGTGGGCTATAGCCTTGGTGGGGGGCGTGGACGAAGTTCGTCAGCCGGACTCGGAATGGGGCGAGACTTTGCGAGGGGCCTCGGGGTGCCAAAAATAAGCCGCAGACAAAGCCGCGCCCAAAAATAAGCGCCCGAAGATCATGGTGGCAAAACCCCCCAGCGGAAAAATGGCCAAAAAACGGGTGGGCTATAGCCTTGGTGGGGGGCGTGGCGAAGTTCGTCCGCCGGACTCGGAATGGGATGAGACTTTGCGAGGGGCCTCGGGCTGCCAAAAATAAGCCGCGGACAATGCCGCGTCCAAAAATAAGCGCCCGAAGGTCGTGGCGCCAAAAACCCCCAGCGGAAAAATGGCCAAAAACGGGTGGGCTATAGCCTTGGTGGGAGGCGCGGGCGAAGTTCGTCCGCCGGACTCGGAATGGGGCGAGACTTTGCGAGGGTCCTCGGGGTGACAAAAATAAGCCGCGGGCAAAGCCGCGGCCAAAAATAAACTCCCAAAGATCGTGGTGCCAAAACCCGCCAGCGGAAAAATGGCCAAAAAACGGACGGGCTATAGCCTTGGTGGGGGCGCGGGCGAAGTTCGTCCGCCGTACTCGGAATGGGGCGAGACTTTGCGAAGGGCCTCGGGGTGCCAAAAATAAGCCGCGGGCAAAGCCGTACCCAAAAATAAGCGCCCGAAGTTCGTGGTGCCAAAACCCCCCAGCGGAAAAATGGCAAAAAAACGGGTGGGCTATAGCCTTGGTGGGGGCGCGGGCGAAGTTAGTCCGCCGGACTCGGAATGGGGCGAGACTTTGCGAAGGTATTCGGGGTGCCAAAAATATGCCGCGGGCAAAGCCGCGCCCAAAAATAAGCACCCGAAGGTCGTGGTACCAAAACCCCCCCGCGGAAAAATGGCCAAAAAACGGGTGGGCTATAGCCTTGGTGGGGGGCGCGGGCGAAGTTCGTCCGCCGAACTCGGAATGGGGCGAGACTTTGCGAGGGGCCTCAGGGTGAAAACAATAAGCCGCGGGCAAAGCCGCACCCAAAAATATGCGCCCGAAGATCGTGGTGCCAATACGCTCCTGCGGAAAAATGGCCAAAAAACGGGTGGGCTATAGCCTTGGTGGGGGGCGCGGGCGAAGTTCGTCCGCCGAACTCGGAATGGGGCGAGACTTTGCGAGGGGCCTCAGGGTGAAAAAAATAAGCCGCGGGCAAAGCCGCACCCAAAAATATGCGCCCGAAGATCGTGGTGCCAATACGCTCTTGCGGAAAAATGGCCAAAAACCGGGTGGGCTATAGCCTTGGTGGGGTACGTGGGCGAAGTTCGTCAGCCGGACTCGGAATGGGGCGAGACTTTACGAGGGGCCTCGGGGTGGCAAAAATAAGCCGCGGACAAAGCCGTACCCAAAAATAAGCACCCGAAGATCGTGGTGGCAAAACCCCCCAGCGGAAAAATGGCCAAAAAACGGGTGGCCTATAGCCTTGGTGGGGGGCGCGGCGAAGTTCATCCGCTGGACTCGGAATGGGGTGAGACTTTGCGAGGGGCCTCGGGCTGCCAAAAATAAGCCGCGGGCAAAGCCGGGCCCAAAAATAAGCGCCCGAAGTTCGTGGTGCCAAAACCCCCCAGCAGAAAAATGGCCAAAAAACGGGTGGGCTATAGCCTTGGTGGGGGGCGCGGACGAAGTTCGTCCGCCGGCCTAGGAATGGGGCGAGACTTTGCGAGGGGCCTCAGGGTGAAAAAAATAAAACGCGGGCAAAGCCGCTCCCAAAAATAAGCGCCCGAAGATCGTGGTGTCAAAACCCCCCTGCGGAAAAATGGCCAAAAAACGGGTGGGCTATAGCCTTGGTGGGGGGCGCGGACGAAGTTCGTCCGCCGGCCTAGGAATGGGGCGAGACTTTGCGAGGGGCCTCAGGGTGAAAAAAATAAAACGCGGGCAAAGCCGCTCCCAAAAATAAGCGCCCGAAGATCGTGGTGCCAAAACCCCCCTGCGGAAAAATGGCCAAAAAACGGGTGGGCTATAGCCTTGGTGGGGGGCGTGGACGAAGTTCGTCAGCCGGACTCGGAATGGGGCGAGACTTTGCGAGGGGCCTCGGGGTGCCAAAAATAAGCCGCAGACAAAGCCGCGCCCAAAAATAAGCGCCCGAAGATCATGGTGGCAAAACCCCCCAGCGGAAAAATGGCCAAAAAACGGGTGGGCTATAGCCTTGGTGGGTTGCGTGGCGAAGTTCGTCCGTCGGACTCGGAATGGGATGAGACTTTGCGAGGGGCCTCGGGCTGCCAAAAATAAGCCGCGGACAATGCCGCGTCCAAAAATAAGCGCCCGAAGGTCGTGGTGCCAAAACCCCCCAGCGGAAAATTGGCCAAAAACGGGTGGGCTATAGCCTTGGTGGGAGGCGCGGGCGAAGTTCGTCCGCCGGACTCGGAATGGGGGGAGACTTTGCGAGGGGCCTCGGGGTGACAAAAATAAGCCGCGGGCAGAGCCGCGCCCAAAAATAAACTCCCGAAGATCGTGGTGCCAAAACCCGCCAGCGGAAAAATGGCCAAAAAACGGACGGGCTATAGCCTTGGTGGGGGCGCGGGCGAAGTTCGTCCGCCGTACTCGGAATGGGGCGAGACTTTGCGAGGGGCCTCGGGGTGCCTAAAATAAGCGCCCGAAGATCGTGGTGCCAAAACCCCCCAGCAGAAAAATGGCCAAAAAACGGGTGGGCTATAGCCTTGGTGGGGGGCGCTGGCGAAGTTCGTCCGCCGGCCTAGGAATGGGGTGAGACTTTGCGAGGGGCCTCAGGGTGAAAAAAATAAAACGCGGGCAAAGCCGCTCCCAAAAATAAGCGCCCGAAAATCGTGGTGCCAAAACCCCCCTGCGGCAAAATGGCCAAAAAACGGGTGGGCTATAGCCTTGGTGGGGGGCGCTGGCGAAGTTCGTCCGCCGGCCTAGGAATGGGGTGAGACTTTGCGAGGGGCCTCAGGGTGAAAAAAATAAAACGCGGGCAAAGCCGCTCCCAAAAATAAGCGCCCGAAAATCGTGGTGCCAAAACCCCCCTGCGGAAAAATGGCCAAAAAACGGGTGGGCTATAGCCTTGGTGGGGGGCGCTGGCGAAGTTCGTCCGCCGGTCTCGGAACGGGGCGAGACTTAACGAGGGGCCTCGGGGTGCCATAAATAAGCCGCGGGCAAAGCAGCGCCCAAAAATAAGCACCCGAAGGTCGTGGTGACAAAACCCCCCAGCGGAAAAATGCCCAAAAAACGGGTGGGCTATAGCCTTGGTGGGGGGCGAGGGCGAAGTTCGTCCGCCGGACTCGGAATGGGGCGAGACTTTGCGAGGGGCCTCGGGGTGACAATAATAAGCCGCGGGCAATGCCGCGCCCAAAGGTCGTGGTGCCAAACCCCCCCAGCGGAAAAATGCCCAAAAAACGGGTGGGCTATAGCCTTGGTGGGGGGCGAGGGCGAAGTTCGTCCGCCGGACTCGGAATGGGGCGAGACTTTGCGAGGGGCCTCGGGGTGCCAAAAATAAGCCGCGGGCAAAGCCGCGCCCAAAAATAAGCGCCCGAAGGTCATGGTGCCAAAACCCCCCAGCGGAAAAATGCCCAAAAAACGGGTGGGCTATAGCCTTGGTGGGGGGCGCGGGCGAAGTTCGTCCGCCGGACTCGGAATGGGGCGAGACTTTGCGAGGGGCCTCGGGGTACCAAAAATAAACCGCGGGCAAAGCCGCGCCCAAAAATAAGCGTCCGAAGATCGTGGTGCCAAAACCCCCCAGCGGAAAAATTGCCAAAAAACGGATGGGCTATAGCCTTGGAGGGGGGCGCGGGCGAAGTTCGTCCGCCGGACTGGGAATGGGGCGAGACTTTGCGAGGGGCCTCGGGGTGCCAAAAATAAGCCGCGGACAAAGCCACGCCCAAAAATAAGCGCCCGAAGGTCGTGGTGCCAAAACCCCCCAGCGGAAAAATGTCGAAAAAACGGGTGGGCTATAGCCTTGGTGGGGGGCGCGGGCGAAGTTCGTCCGCCGGACTCGGAATGGGGCGAGACTTTGCGAGGGGCCTCGGGGAGCCAAAAATAAACCGCGGGCAAAGCCGCACCCGAAGGTCGTGGTGCCAAAACCCCCCAGCGGAAAAATGGACAAAAAACGGGTGGGCTACAGCCTTGGTGGGGGGCGCGGGCGAAGTTCGTCCGCCGGACTCGGAATGGGGAGAGACTTTATGAGGGGCCTCGGGATGCCAAAAATAAGCCGCGGACAAAGCCGCGCCCAAAAATAAGAGCCCGAAGGTCGTTGAGCCAAAACCCCCCAGCGGAAAAATGGACAAAAAACGGGTGGGCTATAGCCTTGGTGGGGGGCGCGGGCGAAGTTCGTCCGCCGGACTCAGAATCTGGCGAGACTTTGCGAGGGGCCTCGGGGAGCCAAAAATAAACCGCGGGCAAAGCCGTGCCCGAAGGTCGTGGTGCCAAAACCCCCCAGCGGAAAAATGGACAAAAAACGGGTAGGCTACAGCCTTGGTGGGGGGCGCGGGCGAAGTTCGTCCGCCGGACTCGGAATGGGGAGAGACTTTATGAGGGGCCTCGGGATGCCAAAAATAAGCCGCGGACAAAGCCGCGCCCAAAAATAAGAGCCCGAAGGTCGTTGTGCCAAAACACCCCAGCGGAAAAATGGACAAAAACGGATGGGCTATAGCCTTGATGGGGGGCGCGGGCGAAGTTCGTCCGCCGGACTCGGAATGGGGCGAGACTTTGCGAGGGGCCTCGGGGTGCCAAAAATAAACCGCGAGCAATGCCGCGCCCAAAGGTCGTGGTGCCAAAACCCCCCAGTGGAAAAATGCCCAAAAAACGGGTGGGCTATAGCCTTGGTGGGGGGTGCGGGCGAAGTACGGCCACCGGACTCGGAATGGGGCGAGACTTTGTGAGGGGCCTCGGGGTGCCAAAAATAAGCCGCGGGAAAAGCCGTGCCCAAAAATAAGCGCCCGAAGGTCGTGGTGCCAAAACCCCCCAGCGGAAAAATGGCCAAAAAACGGGTGGGATATAGCCTTGCTGGGGTGCGCGGGCGAAGTTCGTCCGCCGGACTTGGAATGGGGTGAGACTTTGCGAGGGGCCTCGGGGTGCCAAAAATAAGCCGCGGGCAAAGCCGCGTCCAAAGGTCGTGGTGCCAAAACCCCCAAGTGGAAAAATGCCCAAAAAACAGGTGGGCTAGAGCCTTGGTGGGGGGCGCGGGCGAAGTTCGTCCGCCGGACTCAGAATGGGGCGAGACTTTACGAGGGTCCTTGGGGTGCCAAAAATAAGCCGCGGGCAAAGCCGCGTCCAAAAATAAGCGCCTGAAGGTCGTGGTGCCAAAACCCCCCAGCGGAAAAATGCCAAAAAAACGGGTGGGCTATAGCCTTGGTGGGGGGCGCGGGCGAAGTTCGTCCGCCGGACTCGGAATGGGGAGAGACTTTGCGAGGGGCCTCGGGGAGCAAAAAATAAACCGTGGGCAAAGCCGTGCCCGAAGGTCGTGGTGCCAAAACCCCCCAGCGGAAAAATGGACAAAAAACGGGTGGGCTACAGCCTTGGTGGGGGGCGCGGGCGAAGTTCGTCCGCCGGACTCGGAATGGGGAGAGACTTTATGAGGGGCCTCGGGATGCCAAAAATAAGCCGCGGACAAAGCCGCGCCCAAAAATAAGAGCCCGAAGGTCGTTGTGCCAAAACACCCCAGCGGAAAAATGGACAAAAAACGGGTGGGCTACAGCCTTGGTGGGGGGCGCGGGCGAAGTTCGTCCGCCGGACTCGGAATGGGGCGAGACTTTGCGAGGGGCCTCGGGGTGCCAAAAATAAACCGCGAGCAATGCCGCGCCCAAAGGTCGTGGTGCCAAAACCCCCCAGTGGAAAAATGCCCAAAAAACGGGTGGGCTATAGCCTTGGTGGGGGGCGCGGGCGAAGTACGTCCACCGGACTCGGAATGGGGCGAGACTTTGTGAGGGGCCTCGGGGTGCCAAAAATAAGCCGCGGGCAAAGCCGTGCCCAAAAATAAGCGCCCGAAGGTCGTGGTGCCAAAACCCCCCAGCGGAAAAATGGCCAAAAAACGGGTGGGATATAGCCTTGGTGGGGTGCGCGGGCGAAGTTCGTCCGCCGGACTCGGAATGGGGTGAGACTTTGCGAGGGGCCTCGGGGTGCCAAAAATAAGCCGCGGGCAAAGCCGCGTCCAAAGGTCGTGGTGCCAAAACCCCCAAGTGGAAAAATGCCCAAAAAACAGGTGGGCTAGAGCCTTGGTGGGGAGCGCGGGCGAAGTTCGTCCGCCGGATTCAGAATGGGGCGAGACTTTACGAGGGGCCTTGGGGTGCCAAAAATAAGCCACGGGCAAAGCCGCGTCCAAAAATAAGCGCTTGAAGGTCGTGGTGCCAAAACCCCCCAGCGGAAAAATGCCAAAAAAACGGGTGGACTATAGCTTTGGTGGGGGGCGCGGGCGAAGTTCGTCCGCCGGACTCGGAATGGGGAGAGACTTTATGAGGGGCCTCGGGATGCCAAAAATAAGCCACGGACAAACCCGCGCCCAAAAATAAGAGCCCGAAGGTCGTTGTGCCAAAACCCCCCAGCGGAAAAATGGACAAAAAACGGGTGGGCTATAGCCTTGGTGGGGGGCGCGGGCGAAGTTCGTCCGCCGGACTTGGAATTGGGCGAGACTTTGCGAGGGGCCTCGGGGTGCCAAAAATAAACCGCGAGCAATGCCGCGCCCAAAGGTCGTGGTGCCAAAACCCCCCAGTGGAAAAATGCCCAAAAAACGGGTGGGCTATAGCCTTGGTGGGGGGCGCGGGCGAAGTACGTCCGCCGGACTCGGAATGGGGCGAGACTTTGTGAGGGTCCTCGGGGTGCCAAAAATAAGCCGCGGGCAAAGCCGTGCCCAAAAATAAGCGCCCGAAGGTCGTGGTGCCAAAACCCCCCAGCGGAAAAATGGCCAAAAAACGGGTGGGCTATAGCCTTGGTGGGGTGCGCGGGCGAAGTTCGTCCGCCGGACTCGGAATGGGGTGAGACTTTGCGAGGGGCCTCGGGGTGCCAAAAATAAGCCGCGGGCAAAGCCGTGTCCAAAGGTCGTGGTGCCAAAATCCCCAAGTGGAAAAATGCCCAAAAAACAGGTGCGCTAGAGCCTTGGTGGGGGGCGCGGGCGAAGTTCGTCCGCCGGACTCAGAATGGGGCGAGACTTTGCGAGGGGCCTTGGGGTGCCAAAAATAAGCCGCGGGCAAAGCCGAGCCCAAAAATAAGCGCCTGAAGGTCGTGGTGCCAAAACCCCCCAGCGGAAAAATGCCAAAAAAACGGGTGGGCTATAGCCGTGGTGGGGGGCGCGGGCGAAGTTCGTCCACCGGACTCGGAATGGAGAGAGACTTTGCGAGGGGTCTCGGAGTGCCAAAAATAAGCTGCGGGCAAAGCCGCGACCAAAAATAAGCGCCTGAAGGTCGTGGTGCCAAAACCACCCAGCGGAAAAATGCCCAAACAACGGGTGGGCTATAGCCTTGGTGGGGGGCGCGGGCGAAGTTCGTCCGCCGGACTCGGAATGGGGCGAGACTTTGCGAGGGGCCTCGGGGAGCCAAAAATAAACCGCGGGCAAAGCCGCGCCCGAAGGTCGTGGTGCCAAAACCCCCAGCAGAAAAATGCCCAAAAAACGGGTGGGCTATAGCCTTAGTGGGGGGCGCGGGCGAAGTTCGTCCGCCTGACTCGGAATGGGGCGAGACTTTGCGAGGGGCCTCGGGGTGCAAAAAATAAGCCGCGGACGAAGCCGCACCCAAAAATAAGCGCCCGAAGGTCGTGGTGCCAAAACCCCCCAGCGGAAAAATGCCCAAAAAACGGGTGGGCTATAGCCTTGGTGGTGGGCGCGGGGGAAGTTCGTCCGCCGGACTCGGAATGGGGCGATACTTTGCGAGGGGCCTCGGGGTGCAAAAATAAGCCGCGGGCAAAGCAGCGCCCAAAAATAAGCGCCCGAAGGTCGTGGTCCCAAAACCCCCCAGCCGAAAAATGCCAAAAAAACGGGTGGGCTATAGCCTTGGGGGTTGGGGCTGGCCAACTTCGTCCGCCGGACTCGGACTGGCGCGAGACTTTACGAGGGGCCTCCGTATGCCAAAAATAGGCCGCGGGCACAGCCGCGCCCAAAAATAACCGCCCGAAGGCCGGGGCGCCAAGTTCGTCCAGCGGAAAAAGTCCACAAAAACAGGTGGGCTATAGCCATGGGGGGTGGGGCTGGCCCACTTCGTCCGCCGGACTCGGAATGGCACGAGACTTTGCGAGGAGCCTCCGTGTGCCAAAAATAGGCCGCGGGTACAGCCGCGCCCAAAAATACCATCCCGAAGGCCGGGGCGCCAAGTTCGTCCAGCGGAAAAAGGCCACAAAAACGGGCGGGCTATAGCCTTGGGGGGTGGGGCTGGCCGACTTCGTCCGCCGGACTCGGAACGCCGCGAGACTTTGTGAGGCACCTCCGTGTGCCTAAATAGGCCGCGGGCACAGCCGCGCCCAAAAATACCCGCCCGAAGGCCGGGACGCCAAGTTCGTACAGCCCAAAAAGGCCACAAACAACGGGCGGGCTATAGCCTTGGGGGGTGGGGCTGGCCGACTTCGTCCGCCGGACTCGGAATGCCGCGAGACTTTGTGAGGCACCTCCGTGTGCCTAAATAGGCCGCGGGCACAGCCACGCCCAAAAATACCCGCCCGAAGGCCGGGACGCCAAGTTCGTCCAGCGGAAAAAGGCCACAAAAACGGGTGGGCTATAGCCTTGGGGGGTGGGGCTGGCCAACTTCGTCCGCCGGACTCGTAATGGCGCGAGACTTTGTGAGGCGCCTCCGTGTGCCAAAAATAGGCCGCGGCCACAGCCGCTTCCAAAAATACCCACCCGAAGGCCGGGGCGCCAAGTTCGTCTAGGGGAAAAAGGCCACAAAAACGGGTGGGCTATAGCCTTGGGGGGTGGGGCTGGCCAACTTCGTCCGCCGGACTCGGAATGGCGCGAGACTTTACGAGGGGCCTCCGTGTGCCAAAAATAGGCCGCGGGAACAGCCGCGCCCAATAATAACTGCCCGAAGGCCGGAGCGCCAAGTTCGTCCAGCGGAAAAAGGCCACAAAAACGGGTGGGCTATAGCCTTGGGAGGTGGGGCTGGCCAACTTCGTCCGCCAGACTCGGAATGGCGCGAGACTTTGCGAGGTGCCTCCGTGTGCCAAAAATAGGCCGCGCCCACAGCCGTGCCCAAAAATACCCGCCCGAAGGCCGGGGCGCCAAGTTCGTCCAGCGGAAAAAGGCCACAAAAACGGGTGGGCTATAGCCTTGGGGGGTGGGGCTGGCCAACTTCGTCCGCCGGACTAGGAATGGCGCGAGACTTTACGAGGCACCTCCGTGTGCCAAAAATAGGCAGCGGCCACAGCCGCGCCCAAAAATACCCGCCCGAAGGCCGGGGCGCCAAGTTCGTCCAGCGGAAAAAGGCCACAAAAACGGGTGGGCTATAGCCTTGGGAGGTGGGGCTGGCCAACTTCGTCCGCCAGACTCGGAATGGCGCGAGACTTTGCGAGGTGCCTCCGTGTGCCAAAAATAGGCCGCGCCCACAGCCGTGCCCAAAAATACCCGCCCGAAGGCCGGGGCGCCAAGTTCGTCCAGCGGAAAAAGGCCACAAAAACGGGTGGGCTATAGCCTTGGGGGGTGGGGCTGGCCAACTTCGTCCGCCGGACTAGGAATGGCGCGAGACTTTACGAGGCACCTCCGTGTGCCAAAAATAGGCAGCGGCCACAGCCGCGCCCAAAAATACCCGCCCGAAGGCCGGGGCGCCATGTTCGTCCAGCGGTAAAAGGCCACAAAAACGGGTGGGCTATAGCCTTGGGGGGTGGGGCTGGCCAACTTCGTCCGCCGGACTCGTAATGGCGCGATACTTTGTGAGGCGCCTCCGTGTGCCAAAAATAGGCCGCGGACACAGCTGCGTCCAAAAATACCCACCCGAAGGCCGGGGCGCCAAGTTCGTCCAGCGGAAAAAGGCCACAAAAACGGGTGGGCTATAGCCTTGGGGGGTGGGGCTGGCCAACTTCGTCCGTTGGACTCGGAATGGCGCGAGACTTTGCAAGGTGCCTCCGTGTGCCAAAAATAGGCTGCGGACACAGCCGCGCCCAAAAATACCCGCCCGAAGGCCGAGGCGTCAAGTTCGTCCAGCGGAAAAAGGCCACAAAAACGGGTGGGCTATAGCCTTGGGGGTGGGGCTGGCCAACGTCGTCCGCCGGACTCAGAATGGCACGAGACTTTACGAGGGGCCTCCGTGTGCCAAAAATAGGGCGCGGGAACAGCCGCGCCCAATAATAACTGCCCGAAGGCCGGAGCGCCAAGTTCGTCCAGCGGAAAAAGGCCACAAAAACGGGTGGGCTATATAGCATTGGGAGGTGGAGCTGGCCAACTTCGTCGTCCGGACTCGGAATGGGGCGAGACTTTGCGAGGGGCCTCCATTTGCCAAAAATAGGCTGTGGGCACGGCCGCGCCCAAAATTAACCGCCCGAAGTCCGGGGCGCCAAGTTCGTCCAGCGGAAAAAGGCCACAAAAACGGGTGGGCTATAGCCTTGGGGGGTGGGGCTGGCCAACTTCGTCCGCCGGACTCGGAATGGCGCGAGACTTTGCAAGGGGCCTCCGTGTGCCAAAAATAAGCTGCGGGAACAGCCGCGTCCAAAAATAACCGCCCGAGGGCCGGAGCGCCAAGTTCGTCCAGCGGAAAAAAAGGCCACAAAAACGGGTGGGCTATGGCCTTAGGGGGTGGGGCTGGCCAACTTCGTCCGCCGGACTCAGAATGGCGCGAGACTTTACGAGGGGCCTCCGTGTGCCAAAAATAGGCCGCGGGAACAGCCGCGCCCAATAATAACTGCCCGAAGGCCGGAGCGCCAAGTTCATCCAGCGGAAAAAGGCCACAAATACGGGTGGGCTATAGCCTTGGGGGTTGGGGCTGGCCAACTTCGTCCGCCGGACTCGGACTGGCGCGAGACTTTACGAGGGGCCTCCGTATGCCAAAAATAGGCCGCGGGCACAGCCGCGCCCAAAAATAACCGCCCGAAGGCCGGGGCGCCAAGTTCGTCCAGCGGAAAAAGTCCACAAAAACAGGTGGGCTATAGCCATGGGGGGTGGGGCTGGCCCACTTCGTCCGCCGGACTCGGAATGGCACGAGACTTTGCGAGGAGCCTCCGTGTGCCAAAAATAGGCCGCGGGTACAGCCGCGCCCAAAAATACCATCCCGAAGGCCGGGGCGCCAAGTTCGTCCAGCGGAAAAAGGCCACAAAAACGGGCGGGCTATAGCCTTGGGGGGTGGGGCTGGCCGACTTCGTCCGCCGGACTCGGAACGCCGCGAGACTTTGTGAGGCACCTCCGTGTGCCTAAATAGGCCGCGGGCACAGCCGCGCCTAAAATACCCGCCCGAAGGCCGGGACGCCAAGTCATTACAGCCCAAAAAGGCCACAAACAACGGGCGGGCTATAGCCTTGGGGGGTGGGGCTGGCCGACTTCGTCCGCCGGACTCGGAATGCCGCGAGACTTTGTGAGGCACCTCCGTGTGCCTAAATAGGCCGCGGGCACAGCCACGCCCAAAAATACCCGCCCGAAGGCCGGGACGCCAAGTTCGTCCAGCGGAAAAAGGCCACAAAAACGGGTGGGCTATAGCCTTGGGGGGTGGGGCTGGCCCACTTCGTCCGCCGGACTCGTAATGGCGCGAGACTTTGTGAGGCGCCTCCGTGTGCCAAAAATAGGCCGCGGCCACAGCCGCTTCCAAAAATACCCACCCGAAGGCCGGGGCGCCAAGTTCGTCTAGGGGAAAAAGGCCACAAAAACGGGTGGGCTATAGCCTTGGGGGGTGGGGCTGGCCAACTTCGTCCGCCGGACTCGGAATGGCGCGAGACTTTACGAGGGGCCTCCGTGTGCCAAAAATAGGCCGCGGGAACAGCCGCGCCCAATAATAACTGCCCGAAGGCCGGAGCGCCAAGTTCGTCCAGCGGAAAAAGGCCACAAATACGGGTGGGCTATAGCCTTGGGGGTTGGGGCTGGCCAACTTCGTCCGCCGGACTCGGACTGGCGCGAGACTTTCCGAGGGGCCTCCGTATGCCAAAAATAGGCCGCGGGCACAGCCGCGCCCAAAAATAACCGCCCGAAGGCCGGGGCGCCAAGTTCGTCCAGCGGAAAAAGTCCACAAAAACAGGTGGGCTATAGCCATGGGGGGTGGGGCTGGCCCACTTCGTCCGCCGGACTCGGAATGGCACGAGACTTTGCGAGGAGCCTCCGTGTGCCAAAAATAGGCCGCGGGTACAGCCGCGCCCAAAAATACCATGCCGAAGGCCGGGGCGCCAAGTTCGTCCAGCGGAAAAAGGCCACAAAAACGGGCGGGCTATAGCCTTGGGGGGTGGGGCTGGCCGACTTCGTCCGCCGGACTCGGAATGCCGTGAGACTTTGTGAGGCACCTCCGTGTGCCTAAATAGGCCGCGGGCACAGCCGCGCCCAAAAATACCCGCCCGAAGGCCGGGACGCCAAGTTCGTACAGCCCAAAAAGGCCACAAACAACGGGCGGGCTATAGCCTTGGGGGGTGGGGCTGGCCGACTTCGTCCGCCGGACTCGGAATGCCGCGAGACTTTGTGAGGCACCTCCGTGTGCCTAAATAGGCCGCGGGCACAGCCACGCCCAAAAATACCCGCCCGAAGGCCGGGACGCCAAGTTCGTCCAGCGGAAAAAGGCCACAAAAACGGGTGGGCTATAGCCTTGGGGGGTGGGGCTGGCCAACTTCGTCCGCCGGACTCGTAATGGCGCGAGACTTTGTGAGGCGCCTCCGTGTGCAAAAAATAGGCCGCGGACACAGCCGCTTCCAAAAATACCCACCCGAAGGCCGGGGCGCCAAGTTCGTCCAGGGGAAAAAGGCCACAAAAACGGGTGGGCTATAGCCTTGGGGGGTGGGGCTGGCCAACTTCGTCCGCCGGACTCGGAATGGCGCGAGACTTTACGAGGGGCCTCCGTGTGCCAAAAATAGGCCGCGGGAACAGCCGCGCCCAATAATAACTGCCCGAAGGCCGGAGCGCCAAGTTCGTCCAGCGGAAAAAGGCCACAAATACGGGTGGGCTATAGCCTTGGGGGTTGGGGCTGGCCAACTTCGTCCGCCGGACTCGGACGGGCGCGAGACTTTGCGAGGGGCCTCCGTATGCCAAAAATAGGCCGCGGGCACAGCCGCGCCCAAAAATAACCGCCCGAAGGCCGGGGCGCCAAGTTCGTCCAGCGGAAAAAGTCCACAAAAACAGGTGGGCTATAGCCATGGGGGGTGGGGCTGGCCCACTTCGTCCGCCGGACTCGGAATGGCACGAGACTTTGCGAGGAGCCTCCGTGTGCCAAAAATAGGCCGCGGGTACAGCCGCGCCCAAAAATACCAGCCCGAAGGCCGGGGCGCCAAGTTCGTCCAGCGGAAAAAGGCCACAAAAACGGGCCGGCTATAGCCTTGGGGGGTGGGGCTGGCCGACTTCGTCCGCCGGACTCGGAATGCCGCGAGACATTGTGAGGCACCTCCGTGTGCCTAAATAGGCCGCGGGCACAGCCGCGCCCAAAAATACCCGCCCGAAGGCCGGGACGCCAAGTTCGTTCATCCCAAAAAGGCCACAAAAAACGGGCGGGCTATAGCCTTGGGGGGTGGGGCTGGCCGACTTCGTCCGCCGGACTCGGAATGCCGCGAGACTTTGTGAGGCACCTCCGTGTGCCTAAATAGGCCGCGGGCACAGCCGCGCCCAAAAATACCCGCCCGAAGGCCGGGGCGCCAAGTTCGTCCAGCGGAAAAAGGCCACAAAAACGGGCGGGCTATAGCCTTGGGGGGTGGGGCTGGCCAACTTCGTCCGTTGGACTCGGAATGGCGCGAGACTTTGCGAGGCGCCCCCGTGTGCAAAAAATAGGTTTTTGGGCACAGCTGCGCCCAAAAATACCCGCCCGAAGGCCGAGGCGTCAACTTCGTCCAGCGGAAAAAGGCCACAAAAACGGGCGGGCTATAGCCTTGGGGGGTGGGGCTGGCCTACTTCGTCCGCCGGACTCGGAATGGCGCGAGACTTTGCGAGGCACCTCCGTGTGCCTAAATAGGCCGCGGGCACAGCCGCGCCCAAACATACCCGCCCGAAGGCCGGGGCGCCAAGTTCGTCCAGCGGAAAAAGGCCACAAAAACGGGCGGGCTATAGCCTTGGGGGGTGGGGCTGGCCAACTTCGTCCGCCGGACTCGGAATGGCGCGAGACTTTGCGAGGCACCTCCGTGTGCCTAAATAGGCCGCGGGCACAGCCGCGCCCAAAAATACCCACCCGAAGGCCGGGACGCCAAGTTCGTCCAGCGGAAAAAGGCCACAAAAACGGGTGGGCTATAGCCTTGGGGGGTGGGGCTGGCCAACTTCGTCCGCCGGACTCGTAATGGCGCGAGACTTTGCGAGGTGCCTCTGTGTGCCAAAAATAGGCCGCGGACACAGCCGCGCCCAAAAATACACGCCCGAAGGCCGGGGCGCCAAGTTCGTCCAGCGGAAAAAGGCCACAAAAACGGGTGGGCTATAGCCTTGGGGGGTGGGGCTGGCCAACTTCGTCCGCCGGACTCGTAATGGCGCGAGACTTTGTGAGGCGCCTCCGTGTGCCAAAAATAGGCCGCGGACACAGCCGCGTCCAAAAATTCCCGACCGAAGGCCGGGGCGCCAAGCTCGTCCAGCGGAAAAAGGCCACAAAAACGGGTGGGCTATAGCCTTGGGGGGTGGGGCTGGCCAACTTCGTCCGTTGGACTCGGAATGGCGCGAGACTTTGCAAGGCGCCTCCGTGTGCCAAAAATAGGCTGCGGACACAGCCGCGCCCAAAAATACCCGCCCGAAGGCCGGGGCGCCAAGTTCGTCCAGCGGAAAAAGGCCACAAAAACGGGTGGGCTATAGCCTTGGGGGGTGGGGCTGGCCAACTTCGTCCGCCGGACTCGTAATGGCGCGAGACTTTGTGAGGCGCCTCCGTGTGCCAAAAATAGGCCGCGGACACAGCCGCGCCCAAAAATACCCGCCCGAAGGCCGAGGCGTCAATTTCGTCCAGCGGAAAAAGGCCACAAAAACGGGCGGGCTATAGCCTTGGGGGGTGGGGCTGGCCTACTTCGTCCGCCGGACTCGGAATGGCGCGAGACTTTGCGAGGCAGCTCCGTGTACCTAAATAAGCCGCGGGCACAGCCGCGCCCAAAAATACCCGCCCGAAGGCCGGGGCGCCAAGTTCGTCCAGCGGAAAAAGGCCACAAAAACGGGTGGGCTATAGCCTTGGGGGGTGGGGCTGGCCAACTACGTCCGCCGGACTCGTACTGGCGCGAGACTTTGTGAGGCGCCTCCGTGTGCCAAAAATAGGCCGCGGACACAGCCGCGTCCAAAAATTCCCGACCGAAGGCCGGGGCGCCAAGCTCGTCCAGCGGAAAAAGGCCACAAAAACGGGTGGGCTATAGCCTTGGGGGGTGGGGCTGGCCAACTTCGTCCGTTGGACTCGGAATGGCGCGAGACTTTGCAAGGCGCCTCCGTGTGCCAAAAATAGGCTGCGGACACAGCCGCGCCCAAAAATACCCGCCCGAAGGCCGGGGCGCCAAGTTCGTCCAGCGGAAAAAGGCCACAAAAACGGGTGGGCTATAGCCTTGGGGGGTGGGGCTGGCCAACTTCGTCCGCCGGACTCGTAATGGCGCGAGACTTTGTGAGGCGCCTCCGTGTGCCAAAAATAGGCCGCGGACACAGCCGCGCCCAAAAATACCCGCCCGAAGGCCGAGGCGTCAAGTTCGTCCAGCGGAAAAAGGCCACAAAAACGGGCGGGCTATAGCCTTGGGGGGTGGGGCTGGCCTACTTCGTCCGCCGGACTCGGAATGGCGCGAGACTTTGCGAGGCAGCTCCGTGTACCTAAATAAGCCGCGGGCACAGCCGCGCCCAAAAATACCCGCCCGAAGGCCGGGGCGCCAAGTTCGTCCAGCGGAAAAAGGCCACAAAAACGGGTGGGCTATAGCCTTGGGGGGTGGGGCTGGCCAACTTCGTCCGCCGGACTCGTAATGGCGCGAGACTTTGTGAGGCGCCTCCGTGTGCCAAAAATAGGCCGCTGACACAGCCGCGTCCAAAAATTCCCGACCGAAGGCCGGGGCGCCAAGCTCGTCCAGCGGAAAAAGGCCACAAAAACGGGTGGGCTATAGCCTTGGGGGGTGGGGCTGGCCAACTTCGTCCGTTGGACTCGGAATGGCGCGAGACTTTGCAAGGCGCCTCCGTGTGCCAAAAATAGGCTGCGGACACAGCCGCGCCCAAAAATACCCGCCCGAAGGCCGGGGCGCCAAGTTCGTCCAGCGGAAAAAGGCCACAAAAACGGGTGGGCTATAGCCTTGGGGGGTGGGGCTGGCCAACTTCGTCCGCCGGACTCGTAATGGCGCGAGACTTTGTGAGGCGCCTCCGTGTGCCAAAAATAGGCCGCGGACACAGCCGCGCCCAAAAATACCCGCCCGAAGGCCGAGGCGTCAAGTTCGTCCAGCGGAAAAAGGCCACAAAAACGGGCGGGCTATAGCCTTGGGGGGTGGGGCTGGCCTACTTCGTCCGCCGGACTCGGAATGGCGCGAGACTTTTGCGAGGCACCTCCATGTGCCTAAATAGGCCGCGGGCACAGCCGCACCCAAAAATACCCGCCCGAAGGCCGGTACGCCAAGTTCGTCCAGCAGAAAAAGGCCACAAAAACGGGTGGGCTATAGCCTTGGGGGGTGGGGCTGGCCAACTTCGTCCGCCGGACTCGTAATGGCGCGAGACTTTGCGAGGCACCTCTGTGTGCCAAAAATAGGCCGCGGACACAGCCGCGCCCAAAAATACACGCCCGAAGGCCGGGGCGCCAAGTTCGTCCAGCGGAAAAAGGCCACAAAAACGGGTGGGCTATAGCCTTGGGGGGTGGGGCTGGCCAACTTCGTCCGCCGGACTCGTAATGGCGCGAGACTTTGTGAGGCGCCTCCGTGTGCCAAAAAAAGGCCGCGGACACAGCCGCGTCCAAAAATACCCGCCCGAAGGCCGGGGCGCCAAGTTCGTCCAGCGGAAAAAGGCCACAAAAACGGGTGGGCTATAGCCTTGGGGGGTGGGGCTGGCCAACTTCGTCCATGGGACTCGGACTGGCGCGAGACTTTGCAAGGCACCTCCGTGTGCCAAAAATAGGCTGCGGACACAGCCGCGTCCAAAAATACCCGCCCGAAGGCCGAGGCATCAAGTTCGTCCAGCGGAAAAAGGCCACAAAAACGGGTGGGCTATAGCCTTGGGGGGTGGGGCGGGCCAACTTCGTCCGCCAGACTCGTAATGGCGCGAGACTTTGTGAGGCGCCTCCGTGTGCCAAAAATAGGCCGCGGACACAGCCGCTTCAGAAAATACCCGCCCGAAGGCCGGGGCGCCAAGTTCGTCCAGCGGAAAAAGGCCACAAAAACGGGTGGGCTATAGCCTTGGGGGGTGGGGCTGGCCAACTTCGTCCGCCGGACTCGTGATGGCGCGAGACTTTGTGAGGTATCTCCGTGTGCCAAAAATAGGCCGCGGACACAGCCGCGTCCAAAAATACCCGCCCGAAGGCCGGGGCGCCAAGTTCGTCCAGCGGAAAAAGGCCACAAAAACGGGTGGGCTATAGCCTTGGGGGGTGGGGCTGGCCAACTTCGTCCGTTGGACTCGGAATGGCGCGAGACTTTGCAAGGCACCTCCGTGTGCCAAAAATAGGCTGCGGACACAGCCGCGCCCAAAAATACCCGCCCGAAGGCTGGGGCGCCAAGTTCGTCCAGCGGAAAAAGGCCACAAAAACGGGCGGGCTATAGCCTTGGGGGGTGGGGCTGGCCAACTTCGTCCGCCGGACTCGGAATGGCCCGAGACTTTGCGAGGCACCTCCATGTGCCTAAATAGGCCGCGGGTACCGCCGCGCCCAAAAATACCCGCCCGAAGGCCGGTACGCCAAGTTCGTCCAGCGGAAAAAGGCCACAAAAACGGGTGGGCTATAGCCTTGGGGGGTGGGGCTGGCCAACTTTGTCCGCCGGACTCGTGATGGCGCGAGACTTTGTGAGGTCTCTCCATGTGCCAAAAATAGGCCGCGGACACAGCCGCGTCCAAAAATACCCGCCCGAAGGCCGGGGCGCCAAGTTCGTCCAGCGGAAAAAGGCCACAAAAACGGGTGGGCTATAGCCTTGGGGGGTGGGGCTGGCCGACTTTGTCCGCCGGACTCGTAATGGCGCGAGACTTTGTGAGGCGCCTCCGTGTGCCAAAAATAGGCCGCGGACACAGCCGCTTCCAAAAATACCTTCCCGAAGGCCGGGGCGCCAAGTTCGTCCAGCGGAAAAAGGCCACAAAAACGGGTGGGCTATAGCCTTGGGGGGTGGGGCTGGCCAACTTCGTCCGCCGGACTCGTGATGGCGCGAGACTTTGTGAGGTATCTCCGTGTGCCAAAAATAGGCCGCGGACACAGCCGGGTCCAAAAATACCCGCCCGAAGGCCGGGGCGCCAAGTTCGTCCAGCGGAAAAAGGCCACAAAAACGGGTGGGCTATAGCCTTGGGGGGTGGGGCTGGCCAACTTCGTCCGCCGGACTCGTGATGGTGCGAGACTTTGTGAGGTATCTCCGTGTACCAAAAATAGGCCGCGGACACAGCCGCGTCCAAAAATACCCGCCCGAAGGCCGGGGCGCCAAGTTCGTCCAGCGGAAAAAGGCCACAAAAACGGGTGGGCTATAGCCTTGGGGGGTGGGGCTGGCCAACTTCGTCCGTTGGACTCGGAATGGCGCGAGACTTTGCAAGGCGCCTCCGTGTGCCAAAAATAGGCTGCGGACACAGCCGCGCCCAAAAATACCCGCCCGAAGGCCGGTACGCCAAGTTCGTCCAGCGGAAAAAGGCCACAAAAACGGGTGGGCTATAGCCTTGGGGGGTGGGGCTGGCCAACTTCGTCCGCCGGACTCGTAATGGCGCGAGACTTTGTGAGGCGCCTCCGTGTGCCAAAAATAGGCCGCGGACACAGCCGCTTCCAAAAATACCCGCCCGAAGGCCGGGGCGCCAAGTTCGTCCAGCGGAAAAAGGCCACAAAAACGGGTGGGCTATAGCCTTGGGGGGTGGGGCTGGCCAACTTCGTCCGCCGGACTCGTGATGGCGCGAGACTTTGTGAGGTATCTCCGTGTGCCAAAAATAGGCCGCGGACACAGCCGCGTCCAAAAATACCCGCCCGAAGGCCGGGGCGCCAAGTTCGTCCAGCGGAAAAAGGCCACAAAAACGGGTGGGCTATAGCCTTGGGGGGTGGGGCTGGCCAACTTCGTCCGCCGGACTCGTGATGGTGCGAGACTTTGTGAGGTATCTCCGTGTGCCAAAAATAGGCCGCGGACACAGCCGCGTCCAAAAATACCCGCCCGAAGGCCGGGGCGCCAAGTTCGTCCAGCGGAAAAAGGCCACAAAAACGGGTGGGCTATAGCCTTGGGGGGTGGGGCTGGCCAACTTCGTCCGCCGGACTCGGAATGGCCCGAGACTTTGCGAGGCACCTCCATGTGCCTAAATAGGCCGCGGGCACTGCCGCGCCCAAAAATACCCGCCCGAAGGCCGGTACGCCAAGTTCGTCAAGCGGAAAAAGGCCACAAAAACGGGTGGGCTATAGCCTTGGGGGGTGGGGCTGGCCAACTTCGACCGCCGGACTCGTAATGGCGCGAGACTTTGCGAGGCGCCTCTGTGTGCCAAAAATAGGCCGCGGACACAGCCGCGCCCAAAAATACACACCCGAAGGCCGGGGCGCCAAGTTCGTCCAGCGGAAAAAGGCCACAAAAACGGGTGGGCTATAGCCTTGGGGGGTGGGGCTGGCCAACTTCGTCCGCCGGACTCGTAATGGCGCGAGACTTTGTGAGGCGCCTCCGTGTGTCAAAAATAGGCCGCGGACACAGCCGCGTCCAAAAATACCCGCCCGAAGGCCGGGGCGCCAAGTTCGTCCAGCGGAAAAAGGCCACAAAAACGGGTGGGCTATAGCCTTGGGGGGTGGGGCTGGCCAACTTCGTCCGTTGGACTCGGAATGGCGCGAGACTTTGCAAGGCGCCTCCGTGTGCCAAAAATAGGCTGCGGACACAGCCGCGCCCAAAAATACCCGCCCGAAGGCTGGGGCGCCAAGTTCGTCCAGCGGAAAAAGGCCACAAAAACGGGCGGGCTATAGCCTTGGGGGGTGGGGCTGGCCAACTTCGTCCGCCGGACTCGTAATGGCGCGAGACTTTGCGAGGTGCCTCTGTGTGCCAAAAATAGGCCGCGGACACAGCCGCGCCCAAAAATACACGCCCGAAGGCCGGGGCGCCAAGTTCGTCCAGCGGAAAAAGGCCACAAAAACGGGTGGGCTATAGCCTTGGGGGGTGGGGCTGGCCAACTTCGTCCGCCGGACTCGTAATGGTGCGAGACTTTGTGAGTCGCCTCCGTGTGCCAAAAATAGGCCGCGGGCACAGCCGCGTCCAAAAATACCCGCCCGAAGGCCGGGGCGCCAAGTTCGTCCAGCGGAAAAAGGCCACAAAAACGGGTGGGCTATAGCCTTGGGGGGTGGGGCTTGCCAACTTCGTCCGTTGGACTCGGAATGGCGCGAGACTTTGCAAGGTGCCTCTGTGTGCCAAAAATAGGCTGCGGACACAGCCGCGCCCAAAAATACCCGCCGAAGGCCGAGGCGTCAAGTTCGTCCAGCGGAAAAAGGCCACAAAAACGGGTGGGCTATAGCCTTGGGGGGTGGGGCTGGCCAACTTTGTCCGCCGGACTCGTGATGGCGCGAGACTTTGTGAGGTCTCTCCATGTGCCAAAAATAGGCCGCGGACACAGCCGCGTCCAAAAATACCCGCCCGAAGGCCGGGGCGCCAAGTTCGTCCAGCGGAAAAAGGCCACAAAAACGGGTGGGCTATAGCCTTGGGGGGTGGGGCTGGCCAACTTCGTCCGCCGGACTCGTGATGGCGCGAGACTTTGTGAGGTATCTCCGTGTGCCAAAAATAGGCCGCGGACACAGCCGTGTCCAAAAATACCCGCCCGAAGGCCGGGGCGCCAAGTTCGTCCAGCGGAAAAAGGCCACAAAAACGGGTGGGCTATAGCCTTGGGGGGTGGGGCTGGCCAACTTCGTCCGCCGGACTCGTAATGGCGCGAGACTTTACGAGGCACCTCCGTGTGCCTAAATAGGCCGCGGGCACAGCCGCGCCCAAAAATACCCGCCCGAAGGCCGGGGCGCCAAGTTCGTCCAGCGGAAAAAGGCCACAAAAACGGGCGGGCTATAGCCTTGGGGGGTGGGGCTGGCCAACTTCGTCCGCCGGACTCGGAATGGCGCGAGACTTTGCGAGGCACCTCCGTGTGCCTAAATAGGCGCGAGGCACAGCCGCGCCAAAAATACCCACCAAGGCCGGGGCGCCAAGTTCGTCCAGCGGAAAAAGGCCACAAAAACGGGTGGGCTATAGCCTTGGGGGTGGGGCTGGCCCACTTCGTCCGCCCGGACTCGTAATGGCGCGAGACTTTGCGAGGTGCCTCTGTGTGCCAAAAATAGGCCATGGACACAGCCGCGCCCAAAAATACCCACCCGAAGGCCGGGACGCCAAGTTCGTCCAGCGGAAAAAGGCCACAAAAACGGGTGGGCTATAGCCTTGGGGGGTGGGGCTGGCCAACTTCGTCCGCCGGACTCGTAATGGTGCGAGACTTTGTGAGTCGCCTCCGTGTGCCAAAAATAGGCCGCGGGCACAGCCGCGTCAAAAAATACCCGCCCGAAGGCCGGGGCGCCAAGTTCGTCCAGCGGAAAAAGGCCACAAAAACGGGTGGGCTATAGCCTTGGGGGGTGGGGCTTGCCAACTTCGTCCGTTGGACTCGGAATGGCGCGAGACTTTGCAAGGTGCCTCTGTGTGCCAAAAATAGGCTGCGGACACAGCCGCGCCCAAAAATACCCGCCGAAGGCCGGGGCGCCAAGTTCGTCCAGCGGAAAAAGGCCCCCAAAACGGGGGGGCGATAGCCGTGGGGGGTGGGGCTGGCCAACGTCGTCCGCCGGACTCGTAATGGCGCGAGACTTTGTGAGGCGCCTCCGTGTGCCAAAAATAGGCCGCGGACACAGCCGCTCCCAAAAATACACGCCCGAAGGCCGGGGCGCCAAGTTCGTCCAGCGGAAAAAGGCCACAAAAACGGGCGGGCTATAGCCTTGGGGGGTGGGGCTGGCCAACTTCGTCCGCCGGACTCGGAATGGCGTGAGACTTTGCGAGGCACCTCCATGTGCCTAATTAGGCCGCGGGCACAGCCGCGCCCAAAAATACAAGCCCGAAGGCCGGGGCGCCAAGTTCGTCCAGCGGAAAAAGGCCACAAAAACGGGTGGGCTATAGCCTTGGGGGGTGGGGCTGGCCAACTTCGTCCGCCGGACTCGTAATGGCGCGAGACTTTGTGAGGTGCCTCCGTGTGCCAAAAATAGGCCGCGGATACAGCCGCGCCCAAAAATACCCGCCCGAAGGCCGAGGCGTCAAGTTCGTCCAGCGGAAAAAGGCCACAAAAACGGGCGGGCTATAGCCTTGGGGGGTGGGGCTGGCCTACTTCGTCCGCCGGACTCGGAATGGCGCGAGACTTTGCGAGGCACCTCCGTGTACCTAAATAAGCCGCGGGCACAGCCGCGCCCAAAAATACCCGCCCGAAGGCCGGGGCGCCAAGTTCGTCCAGCGGAAAAAGGCCACAAAAACGGGTGGGCTATAGCCTTGGGGGGTGGGGCTGGCCAACTTCGTCCGCCGGACTCGTAATGGCGCGAGACTCTGTGAGGCACCTCCGTGTGCCAAAAATAGGCCGCGGACACAGCCGCGTCCAAAAATTCCCGCCCGAAGGCCGGGGCGCCAAGTTCGTCCAGCGGAAAATGGCCACAAAAACGGGTGGGCTATAGCCTTGGGGGGTGGGGCTGGCCAACTTCGTCCGTGGGACTCGGAATGGCGCGAGACTTTGCAAGGCACCTCCGTGTGCCAAAAATAGGCTGCGGACACAGCCGCGTCCAAAAATACCCGCCCGAAGGCCGAGGCGTCAAGTTCGTCCAGCGGAAAAATGCCACAAAAACGGGTGGGCTATAGCCTTGGGGGGTGGGGCTGGCCAACTTCGTCCGCCGGACTCGTAATGGCGCGAGACTTTGTGAGGCGCCTCCGTGTGCCAAAAATAGGCTGCGGACACAGCCGCGTCCAAAAATACCCGCCCGAAGGCCGAGGCGTCAAGTTCGTCCAGCGGAAAAAGGCCACAAAAACGGGTGGGCTATAGCCTTGGGGGGTGGGGCTGGCCAACTTCGTCCGCCGGACTCGTAATGGCGTGAGACTTTGTGAGGTATCTCCGTGTGCCAAAAATAGGCCGCGGACACAGCCGCGTCCAAAAATACCCGCCCGAAGGCCGGGGCGCCAAGTTCGTCCAGCGGAAAAAGGCCACAAAAACGGGTGGGCTATAGCCTTGGGGGGTGGGGCTGGCCAACTTCGTCCGTTGGACTCGGAATGGCGCGAGACTTTGCAAGGCGCCTCCGTGTGCCAAAAATCGGCTGCGGACACAGCCGCGCCCAAAAATACCCGACCGAAGGCCGAGGCGTCAAGTTCGTCCAGCGGAAAAAGGCCACAAAAACGGGTGGGCTATAGCCTTGGGGGGTGGGGATGGCCAACTTCGTCCGCCGGACTCGTAATGGCGCGATACTTTGTGAGGTGCCTCCGTGTGCCAAAAATAGGCCGCGGACACAGCCGCATCCAAAAATACCCGCCCGAAGGCCGGGGCGCCAAGTTCGTCCAGCGGAAAAAGGCCACAAAAACGGGTGGGCTATAGCCTTGGGGGGTGGGGCTGGCCAACTTCGTCCGTTGGACTCGGAATGGCGCGAGACTTTGCAAGGTGCCTCCGTGTGCCAAAAATAGGCTACGGACACAGCCGCGCCCAAAAATACCCGCCCGAAGGCCGAGGCGTCAAGTTCGTCCAGCGGAAAACGGCCACAAAAACGGGTGGGCTATAGCCTTGGGGGGTGGGGCTGGCCAACTTCGTCCGCCGGACTCGTAATGGCGCGAGACTTTGTGAGGCGCCTCCGTGTGCCAAAAATAGGCCGCGGACACAGCCGCTTCCAAAAATACCCGCCCGAAGGCCGGGGCGCCAAGTTCGTCCAGCGGAAAAAGGCCACAAAAACGGGTGGGCTATAGCCATGGGGGGTGGGGCTGGCCAACTTCGTCCGCCGGACTCGTAATGGCGCGAGACTTTGTGAGGCATCTCCGTGTGCCAAAAATAGGCTGCGGACACAGCCGCGTCCAAAAATACCCGCCCGAAGGCCGGGGCGCCAAGTTCGTCCAGCGGAAAAACGCCACAAAAACGGGTGGGCTATAGCCTTGGGGGGTGGGGCTGGCCAACTTCGTCCGCCGAACTCGTAATGGCGTGAGACTTTGCGAGGCACCTCCGTGTGCCAAAAATAGGCTGCGGGCACATCCGCGCCCAAAAATACCCACCCGAAGGTCGGGGCGCCAAGTTCGTCCTGCGCATAAAGGCCACAAAAACGGGTGGGCTATAGCTTGGAGGTGGGGCTGGCCAACTTCGTCCGCCGGACTCGGAATGGCACGAGACTTTGCGTGGCGCCTCCGTGTGCCAAAAATAGGCCGCGGGCACAGCCGCACCCAAAAATACCTGCCCGAAGGCCGGGGCGCCAAGTTCGTCCCGCGGAAAATGGCCACAAAAACGGGTGGGCTATAGCGTTGGGGGGTGGGGCTGGGCAACTTCGTCCGCCGCACTCGGAGTGGTGCGAGACTTTGCGAGGCACCTCCGTGTGCCAAAAATATGTCACGGACACAGCCGCGTCCAAAAATAAGCGCCCGATGGTCGGGTCCCCATGTTCGTGCGACGGAAAAAGGCCAAAAAAAGGGGTGGGCTATAGGCTTGGGGGGTAGGGCTGGTGAATTTTGTCCGGCTGACTCGGAATGGGCCGAGCCTTTGCGAGGGGCCTCCGTGTGCCAAATATAGGCCGCAGTCAAAGCCGCGTCCAAAAATAAGCTGCCGAAGGTCGGGTCCCCAAGTTCGTCCGCCAGAAAAAGGGCAAAAAAACGGGTGGGTTATAGCCTCGGGGGGTCGGCCTGGCCAAGTTCGTCCGGCTGACTCGGAATGGGGCGAGACTTTGCGACGGGCCTCCGTGTGCCAAAATTAGGCCGCGGGCACAGCTGCGCACAAAAATAAGCGCCCGAAGGTCGGGGCCCCAAGTTCGTCCGCCGGAAAAAGGCCAAAAAAATGGGTGGGCTATAGCCTTGGGGGGTGGGGTTGGCCAAGTTCGTCCGCCGGACTCGGAATGGGGCGAGACTTTTCGAGGGGTCTCCATGTGCCAAAAATAGGCCGTGGGCACAGCCGCTCCCAGAAATAAGTGCCCGAAGGTCGGGTCCCCAAGTTCGTCCGACGGAAAAAGGCCAAAAAAATGGGTGGGCTATAGCCATGGGGTTGGGGCTGGCCAAGTTCGTCCGGCTGACTTGGAATGGGGTGAGACTTTCTGAGGGGTCTCTGTGTGACAAAAATAGGCCGTGGGCACAGCCGTACCCAAAAATAAGCGCCCGAAAGTCGGGGCGCCGAAACCCCCCAGCGGAAAAAGGCCAAAAAAACGGGTGGCCAATAGCCTTGGGGGATGTGGCTGGCCAAGTTCGTACGCCGGACTCGGAATGGGGCGAGACATTGCAAAGGGCCTCCGTGTGCCAAAAATAGGCCATGGGCACAGGCGCGCCCAAAAATAAGCTCCCGAAGGTCGGGTCCCCATGTACTTCCGACGGAAAAATGCCAAAAAAACGGGTGGGCTACAGCCTTGGGGGGTGGGGCTGGCCAAGTTCTTCTGCCGGACTCGGAATGGGGCGAGCCTTTGCGAGGGGCCTCCGTGTGCCAAAAATAGGCCGCGGGCACAGCCGAGCCCAAAAATAAGCGCCCGAAGGTCGGGGCGCCAAAACCACCAAGCGGAAAAAGGCAAAAAAAAGGGTGGGCTATAGCCTTGGGGGGTGGGGCCGGCCAAGTTCGTCCGGCTGACTCGGAATGGGGCGAGCCTTTGCGAGGGGCCTCCGTGTGCCAAAAATAGGCCGCGGGCACAGCCGAGCCGAAAAATAAGTGCCCGATGGTCGGGTCCCCAAGTTCGTCCAGCGGAAAAAGGCCACAAAAACGGGTGGGATATAGCCTTGGGGGGTGGGGCTGGCCTAGTTCGTCCGCCTGAGTCGGAATGGGGCGAGACTTTGTGAGGGGCCTCCGTGTACCAAAATAGGCCGCGGGCACAGCCGCTCCCAAAACTAAGCGCCCGAAGGTCCGGTCCCCAAGTTCGTCCGCCGGAAAAAGGCCAAAAAAACGGGTGGGCTATAGTCTTGGGGGAGGGGCTGGCCAAGTTTGTCCGCCGGACTCGGAATGGGGCAAGACTTTGCGAGGCGCCTCCGTGTGACAAAAATATGCCGCGGACACAGCCGCGCCCAAAAATAAACACCCGAAGGTCGGGGTGCCAAAACCCCCTAGCGGAAAAAGGCCAAAAAAATGGGTGGGCTATAGCCTTGGGGGGTGGGGCTGGCCAAGTTCGTCCGCCGGACTCGGAATGGGGCGAGACTTCGCAAGAGGCCTGCGTGTATGAGAACTAGGCCGCGGGCACAGCCGCACCCAAAAATAAGCTCTCGAAGTTCGGGTCCCCAAGTTCGTCCGATGGAAAAAGGCCAAAAAAACGGGTGGACTATAGCCTTGGGGGGTGTGGCTGGCCAAGTTCGTCCGGCTGACTCGGAATGGGGCAAGACTTTGCGAGGGGCCTCCGTGTGGTAAAAATAGGACGCGGGCACAGCCGCGCCCAAAGATAAGCGCCCGAAGGTCAGGTCACCAAGTTCTACCGCCGGAAAAAGGCCAAAAAAAAGGGTGGGCTATAGCCTTGGGGGGTGGGGCTGGCCAAGTTCGTCCGCTGGACTCGAAATGGGGCGAGACATTGCGAGGGGCCTCCGTGCGCCAAAAATAGGCCGCGGGCACAGCCGCGCCCAAAGGTCGGGTCCCCAAGTTCGTCCAACGGAAAAGGCCAAAAAAAAGGGTGGGCTATAGGCTTGGGGGGTGGGACTGGCCAAGTTCGTCCGGCTGACTCGAAATGGGGCGAGACTTTGCGAGGGGCCTTCGTGTGCCAAAAATAGGCCGCGGGCACAGCCGCGTCCAAAAATAAGCGCCCGAAGGTTGGGTCCCCAATTTCGTCCGATGGAAAAACGCCAAAAAAACGGGTGAGCTATAGCCTTGGGGGGTGGGGCTGGCCAAGTTCGTCCGCCGGACTCAGAATGGGGTGAGACTTTGAGAGGGGCCTCCGTGTGCTAAAATTAGGCCGCGGGCACAGCCGCGTCCAAAAAAAAGCGCCCGAAGGTCGGGTCACCAAGTTTGTCCGCCGGAAAAAGGCCAAAAAAACGGGTGGGCTATATAGCCTTGGGGAAGGGGCTGGCCAAGTTCGTCCGCCGGACTCGGAATGGGGCGAGGCTTTACGAGGGGCCCCCATGTACCAAAAATAGGCCGGGGGCACAGCCGCGCCAAAAAATAAGCGCCCGAAGGTTGGGTCCCTAAGTTCGTCCGCCGTAAAAAGGCAAAAAAAATAGGTGGGCTATAGCCTTGGGGGGTGGGGCTGGCCAAGTTCGTCCGCCGGACTCGGAAAGGAGCGAGACTTTGCGACGGGCCTTCGTGTGCCAAAAATAGGCTGCGGACACAGCCGCGCTAAAAAATAAGTGCCCGAAGGTCGGGGCGCTAAACCCCCCAGCGGAAAAAGGCCAAAACAATGGGTGGGCTATAGCCTTGGGGGGTGGGGCTGGCCAAGTTCGTCCGGCTGACTCGGAATGGGGTGAGACTTTATGAGGGGCCTCCATGTGCCAAAAATAGGCCACGGCCACAGCCAAGCCCAAAAATAAGCACCCGAAGGTCGGGTCCCCAAGTTCGTCCGACGGAGAAAGGCCAAAAAAACGGGTGGGTTATAGCCTTGGGGGGTGGGGCTGGCCAACTTCGTCCGCCGGACTCGGAATGGGCGAGACTTTGTGATGGGCCTCCATGTGCCAAAAATTGGCAGCGGGGATAGCCATACCCAAAAATAAGGGCCCAAAAATCGGGTCCCTAAGTTCGTCTGCCAGAAAAAGGCCAAAAAAACGGGTGGGCTATAGCCTTGGAGGGTGGGGCTGGCCAAGTTCGTCCGCTGGACTCGGAATGGGGCGAGACTTTGCGAGGGGCCTCCGTGTGCCAAAAATAGGCCGCGGGCATAGCCGCGCCCAAAAATAAGCGCCCGAAGGTCGGGTCCCCAAGTTCGTCCGGCTGAAAAAGGCTAAAAGAACGGCTGGGCTATAGCCTTGGTGGGTGGGGCTGGCCAAATTCGTTCGCCGGACTCAGAATGGGGTGAGATTTTGCGAGGGGCCTCCGTGTGCCAAAAATAGGCTGTGGGCACAGCCGTACCCAAAAATAAGCACCCGACGGTCGGGGCGCAAAATCCCCCCGCCAGAAAAAGGCCAAAAAAACAGGTGGGCTATAGCCTTGGGGGGTGGGGATGGCCAAGTTTGTCCGCCGGACTCGGAATGGGGCGAGACTTTGCGAGAGGCCTCCGTGTGCCAAAAATAGGCCGTGGACACCGCCGCGGACAAAAATAATCTCCCGAAGGTCGGGTCGCCAAGTTCGTCCGACGGAAAAAGGCCAAAAAAACGGGTGGGCTATAGCCTTGGGGGGTGGGGCTGGCCGAGTTTGTCCGGTTGACCCGGAATGGGGTGAGACTTTACAAGGGACCTCCGTGTGCCAAAAATAGGCCGTGGGGACAGCCACGCCCAAAAATAAGCGCCCAAAGGCCGGCGCGTCAAATCCCCCCAGCGGAAAAAGGCCAAAAAATCGGGTGGACTATAGCCTTGGGGGGTGGGGCTGGCCAAGTTCGTCCGCCGGACTCGGAATGGGCCGAGACTTTACGAGGGGCCTCCGTGTGCCAAAAATAGGCCGCGGGTACAGTCGTAGCCAAAAATAAGCGGCCGAAGGTCGTGTCCCCAAGTTCGTCCGCCGGAAAAAAGCCAAAAAAATGGGTGGGCTATAGCCTTGGGGGGTGGGGCTTGCCAAGTTCATCCGCCGGACTCGGAATGGGGCGAGACTTTGTGAGGTGCCTCCGTGTGACAAAAATAGGCCGCGGCCACAGCCGAGCCCTAAAATAAGCGTCCGAAGGGCGGGTCCCCAAGTTCGTCCGATGGAAAAATGCCAAAAAAACGGGTGGGCTATAGCCTTGGGTGGTGGGGCTGGCCAAGTTCGTCCGCCGGACTCGGAATGGGGCGAGACATTGCGAGGGACCTCCGTGTACCAAAAATAGGTCGCGCGTACAGCCGAGCCCAAAAATAAGTGCCCGAAGGTCGGGGCGCCAAAACCCCCCAGCGTAAAAAGGCCAAAAAACCGGGTGGGCTGTTGCCTTGGGGGGTGGGGCTGGCCAAGTTCGTCCGGCTAACTCGCAATGGGGCGAGACTTTGCGAGGGGCCTCTGTGTGCCAAAAATAGGTCGCGGGCACAGCCGCGTCGAAAAATAAGCGGCCGAAGGTCGGCGCGCCAGGTTCGTCCGCCGGAAAAAGGCCAAAAAAACGGGTGGGCGATAGCCTTGGGGGGTGGGGCTGGCCTAGTTCGTCTGGCTGACTCGGAATGGGACGAGACTTTGCGAGGGACCTCCATGTCCCAAAAATAGGCCGCGAGGACAGCCGCACCCAAAAATAAGAGCCCGAAGGTCGGGTCCCCAAGTTCGTCCGCCGGGAAAAGGCCAAAAAAACGGGAGGGCTATAGCCTTGGGTGGTGGGGCTGGCCAAGTTCGTCCGTCGGACTCGGAATGGGGCGAGACTTTGCGAGGGCCCTCCGTGTGCCAAAAATAGGCCACGGGCAGAGCCTCGCCCAAAAATAAGCCCCCGAAGGTCGGGTCCCCAAGTTCGTCCAATGGAAAAAGGACAAGAAAACGGGTGGGCTATAGCCTTGGGGGGTGGGGCTGGCCAAGTTCGTCCGCCGGACTCGGAATGGGACGAGACTTTGCAAGGGGCCTCCGTGTGCCAAAAATAGGCCGCGATAACAGCCTCGCCCAAAAAAAAGCGCCCGAAGGTCGGGGCGCCAAAACACCCCAGCGGAAAAAGGCCAAAAAATCGTGTGGGCTATAGCCTTGGGGGGTGGGGCTGGCCAAGTTCGTCCGCCGGACTCGGAATGGGGCTAGACTTTGGGAGGGGCCTCCGTGTGCAAAAAATAGGCCGCGGGCACAGCCGTGCCCTAAAATAAGCGCCCGAAGGTCGGGTCCCCAAGTTTGTCCAATGGAAAAAGGCCAAAAAAACGGGTGGGCTATAGCCTTGGGGGGTGGGGCCGGCCAAGTTCGTCCGCCGGACTCGGAATGGGACGAGACTTTGTGAGGGGCCTCCGTGTGCCAGAAATAGGCCGCAGAATCAGGCGCGCCCAAAAATAACAGCCCAAAGTTCGGGTCCCCAAGTTCATCCGCTGGAAAAAGGCCAAAAAAAGGTGGACTATAGCCTTGGGGGGTGGGGCCGGCCAAGTTCGTCCGCCGGACTCGGAATGGGACGAGACTTTGCGAGGGGCCTCCGTGTGCCAAAAATAGGTCGCGGGCACAGCCGCTCCCAAAAATGACCTGCCGAAGGTTGGGTCCGCAAGTTCGTCCGCTGGAAAAAGGCCAAAAAAACAGGAGGGCTATAGCCTTGGGGGGTGGGGCTGGCCAAGTTCGTCCGCCGGACTCGGAATGGGACGAGACTGTGCGAGGGGCCTCCGTGTGCCAAAAATAGGCCACGGGCACAGCCGTAACCAATAATAAGTGCCCGAAGGTCGGGTCCCCAAGTTCGTCCGCCGGAAAAAGGCCAAAAAATCGGGTGGGCTATAGCCTAGGGGGGTGGGGCTGGCCAAGTTCTTCCGCCGGACTCGGAATGGGTCGAGACTGTGCGAGGGGCCTCCGTGTTCCAAAAATAGGCCACGGACACAGCCGTAACCAAAAATGAGTGCCCGAAAGTCGGGTCCCCACGTTCGTCCGCCGGAAAAAGGCCAAAAAATCGGGTGGGCTATAGCGTAGGGGGGTGGGGCTGGCCAAGTTCGTCCGCCGGACTCGGAATGGGTCAAGACTTTGCGAGGGGCCTCCGTGTGCCAAAAATAGGCCGTGACAACAGCCTCTCCCAAAAATAAGCGCCCGAAGGTCGGGGAGCCAAAACACCCCAGCGGAAAAAGGCCAAAAAATCGGGTGGGCTATAGCCTTGGGGGGTGGGGCTGGCCAAGTTCGTCCGCCGGACTCGGAATGGGGCTAGACTTTGGGAGGGGCCTCCGTGAGCCAAAAATAGGCCGCGGGCACAGCCGCGCCCTAAAATAAGCGCCCGAAGGTCGGGTCCCCAAGTTTGTCCAATGGAAAAAGGCCAAAAAAACGGGTGGGCTATAGCCTTGGGGGGTGGGGCTGGCCAAGTTCGTCCACCGGACTCGGAATGGGACGACACTTTACGAAGGGCCTCTGTGTGCTAAACATAGGCCGCAGAATCAGGCGCACCCAAAAATAACAGCCCGAAGGTCGGGTCCCCAAGTTCGTCCGCTGGAAAAAGGCCAAAACAGGGTGTACTATAGCCTTGGGGGGTGGGGTCGGCCAAGTTCGTCCGCCGGACTCAGAATGGGCCAGACTTTGCGAGGGGCCTCCGTGTGCCAAAAATAGGACACGGACACAGCCGCACCCAAAAATAATCGCCCGAAGGTCCGGTTGCCAAGTTCGTCCGCCGAAAAATGCCCAAAAAACGGGTGGGCTATAGCCTTGGGGGGAGGGGCTGGCCAAGTTCGTCCGCCGGACTCGGAATGGGGCGAGACTTTGCGAGCGCCCTCCGTGTGCCAAAAATAGACCACGGGCACAGCCGTACCCAAAAATAACCGCCCGAAGGTCGGGGAGCCAAAACCCCCCAGCGGAAAAATGGCCAAAAAACGGGTGGGCTATAGCCTTGGGGGGTAGGACTGGCCAACTTCGTCCGCCGGACTCGGAATGGGGTGAGACTTTGTGAGCGGCCTCCGTCTTCAAAAAATAGGATGCGGGCACAGCCACGCCCAAAAATAACTGCCCGAAGGCCGGGGCGCCAAGTTCGTCCAGCGGAAAAAGGCCACAAAAATGGGTGGGCTATAGCCTTGGGTGGTGCGGCTGGCCAAGTTTGTCCGCCGGACTCGGAATGGGTCGAGACTTTGCGAGCGGCCTCCATTCGCCAAAAATAGGCCGCGGGCACTGCGGCGCTCAAAAATTACCGCCCGAAGGCCGGGGCGCCTAGGTCGTCCAGCGGAAAAAGGCCACAAAAACGGGTGGGCTATAGCCTTGGGGGTTGGGGCTGGCCAAGATCGTCCGCCGGACTCGGAATGGGGCGAGACTTTGTGAATGGCCTCCGTGTGCCAAAAATAACCGCGGGCACAGCCGCGCCCAAAAATAACCGCCCGAAGGTCGGGGCGCCAAAACCCCCCAGCGGAAAAATGGCTAAAAAACGGGTGGGCTATAGCCTTGGGGGGTGGGGCTGGCAAGTTCGTCCGCCGAAATTGGAATGGGGTGAAACTTTGCGAGCGGCGTCCGTGTGCCTACAATAGGCCGCTGGAACAGCCGCGCCCAAAAATAACCACCCGAAGCCCGGGGCGCCAAGTTCGTCCCGCGAAAAAAGGCCACAAAAACAGGAGGGCTATAGCCTTGGGGGGTGGGGCTGGCCAAGTTCGTCCGCCGGACTCGGAATGGGACGAGACTTTGCGAGCGGCCTCCGTGTTCAAAAAAATAAGCCGCCGGCACAGCCGCGCCCAAAAATAACTGCCCGAAGGCCGGGGCGCCAAGTTCGTCCAGCGGAAAAAGGCCACAAAAACGGGTGGGCTATAGCCTTGGGGGGTGGGGCTGGCCAAGTTCGTCTGCCGGACTCTCAATAGGGCAAGACTTTGCAAGCGACCTCCGTGTGCCATAAATAGGCTGCGGGCACAACCGTAAGCAAAAATAACCGCCCGCAAGCCGGGGCGCCAAGTTCGTCCAGCGGAAAAAGGCCACAAAAACGGGTGGGCTATAGCCTTGGGGAGTGGGGCTGGCCAACTTCGTCCGCCGGACTCGGAATGGGGCGGGACTTTGCGAGCAGCCTCCGTGTGCCAAAAATAAGGCCGCCGGCACAGCCGGACCCAAAAATAACCGCCCGAAGGCAGGGGCGCCAAGTTCGTCCAGCGGAAAAAAGACACAAAAACGGGTGGGCTATAGCCGTGGGGGGTGGGGCTGGCCAAGTTCGTCTGCCGGACTCGGAATGGGTCGAGACTTTGCGAGCGGCCTCCGTGTACCAAAAATAGGCCGCGGGCACAGCCGTACCGAAAAATAACTGCCCGAAGGTCGGGGCGCAAAAACCCTCCAGCGAAAAAATGGCCAAAAAACGGGTGGGCTATAGCATTGGGGGGTTGGGCTAGCCAACTTCGTCCGCCGGACTCGGAATGGGGCGATACTTTGCGAGGGGCCTCCGCGTGCCAAAAATAGGCCGCGTTCACAGCCGCGCCTAAAAATAACTGCCCGAAGGTCGGGGTGCCAAAACCCTCCAGCGGAAAAATGGACAAAAAAAGGGTGGGGTATAGCCTTGGGGGGTGGGGCTGGCCCACTTCGTCCGCCGGACTCCGAATGGGATGAGACTTTGCGAGCGGCCTCTGTGTGCCAAAAATAGATCGCAGGCACAGCCGCGTCCAAAAATAACTGCCCGAAGGCCGGGGCGCCAAGTTCGTCCAGCGGAAAAAGGCCACAAAAACGGGTGGGCTATAGCCTTGGGGGATGGGGCTGGCCATGTTCGTCCGCCGGACTCGGTATGGGTCGAGACTTTGCGAGCGGCCTCCGTGTGACAAAAATAGGCTGCGTGCACAACCGAACCCAAAAATAACCGCCCGAAGGCCGGGGCGCCAAGTTCGTCTAGCGGAAAAAGGCCACAAAAACGGGTGGGCTATAGCCTTGGGCGGTGCGGCTGGCCAACTTCGTCCGCCGGACTCGGAATGGGGCGAGACTTTGCGAGCGGCCTCTGTGTGCCAAAAATAGGCTGCGGGCACAGCAGCACCCAAAAATAACTGCCCGAAGCTCGGGGCGCCGAAACCCCCCAGCGGAAAAATGTCCAAAAAACGGGTGGGCTATAGCCTTGGGGGGTGGGGCTGGCCAGCTTCGTCAGCCGGACTCGGAATGGGAAGAGACTTTTTGAGCAGCCTCCGTGTGCCAAAAATAGGCCGCGGGCACAGCCGTACCGAAAAATAACCGCCCGAAGGTCGGGGCGCGAAAACACCGCTGCAAAAAAATGGCCAAAAAACGGGTGGGCTATAGCCATGGGAGGTGGGGCTGGCCAACTTCGTCCGCCGGACTCGGAATGGGGCGAGACTTTGCGAGCGGCCTTCGTGGGCCAAAAATATGACGCGGACACAGCCGCGCCCGAAAATAACAGCCCGAAGTCCGGGGCGCCAAGTTCGTCCAGCAGAAAAAGGCCACAAAAACGGGTGGGCTATAGCCTTGGGGGGTGGGGCCGGCCAAGTTCGTCCGCCGGACTCGGAATGGGACGAGACTTTGTGAGCGGCCTCCATGTGCCAAAAATAGTCTGCGGGCACAGCCGCGCCCAAAAATAACTGCTTGAAGGCCGCGGCGCAAAGTTCGTGCAGCGGAAAAAGGCCACAAAAACGGGTGGGCTATAGCCTTGGGGGGTGGGGCTGTCCAAATTCGTCCGCCGGACTCGGAATGGGGCGAGACATTGCAAGTGGCCTCCGTGTGCCAAAAATAGGATGCAGGCATAGCCGTACACAAAAATAGCCGCCCGAAGGCCGGGGCGCCAATTTCGTCCAGCGGAAAAAGGCCGCAAAAACGGGTGGGCTATAGCCTTGGGGGGTGAGGCTGGCCAAGTTCGTCTGCCGGACTCGGAATGGGGCGAGACTTTGCAAGTGGCCTCCGTGAACCAAAAATAGGCCACGGGCACAGCCGCGCCCTAAAATAACCGCCCGAAGTCCGGGGCGCCAAGTTCGTCCAGCGGAAAAAGGCCACAAAAACGGGTGGGCTATAGCCTTGGGGGGTGGGGCCGGCCAAGTTCGTCCGCCGGACTCGGAATGGGACGAGACTTTGCGAGCAACCTCCATGTGCCAAAAATAGTCTGCGGGCACAGCCGCGCCCAAAAATAACTGCCCGAAGGCCGGGGCGCAAAGTTTGTCCAGCGGAAAAAGGCCACAAAAACGGGAGGGCTATAGCCTTGGGGGGTGGGGCTGGCCAAGTTCGTCCGCCGGACTTGGAATGGGGCGAGACATTGCAAGCAGCCTCCGTGTGCCAAAAATAGGATGCAGGCACAGCCGTACACAAAAATAGCCGCCCGAAGGCCGGGGCGCCAAATTCGTCCAGCGGAAAAAGGCCGCAAAAACGGGTGGGCTATAGCCTTGGGGGGTGAGGCTGGCCAAGTTTGTCTGCCGGACTCGGAATGGGGTGAGACTTTGCGAGCGGCCTCCCTGTACCAAAAATAGGCCGTGGGCACAGCCGCGCTCTAAAATAACCGCCCGAAGGACGGGACGCAAATTTCGTCCAGCGGAAAAAGGCCGCAAAAACGGGTGGGCTATAGCCTTGGGGGGTGAGGCTGGCCAAGTTCGTCCGCCGGACTCGGAATGGGACGAGACTTTGCGAGCAGCCTCCGTGTACCAAAAATAGGCCACGGGCACAGCCGCGCCCTAAAATATCCACCCGAAGGCCGGGGCGCCAAGTTCGTCCAGCGGAAAAAGGCCACAAAAACGGGTGGGCTATAGCCTTGGGGGGTGGGGCTGGCCAAGTTCTTCCGCCCGAGTCGGAATGGATCGAGACTTTGCGAGGGGCCTCTATTTGCCAAAAATAGGCCGCGGGCACAGCAGCGCCAAAAATAACTGCCCGAAGCTCGGGGCGCCGAAACCCCCCAGCGGAAAAATGGCCAAAAAACGGGTGGGCTATAGCCTTGGGGGGTGGGGCTGGCCCACTTCGTCAGCCGGACTCGGAATGGGGAGAGACAATTTGAGCAGCGTCCGTGTGCCAAAAATAGGCCGTGGGCACAGCCGCACCGAAAAATAACCGCCCGAAGGTCGGGGAGTGAAAACACCGCTGCAGAAAAATGGCCAAAAAACGGGTGGGCTATAGCCATGGGGGGTGGGGCTGGCCAACTTCGTCCGCCGGACTCGGAATGGGGCGAGACTTTGTGAGCGGCCTCCGTGGGCCAAAAATATGACGCGGGCACAACCGCGCCCGAAAATAACGGAACGAAGTCCGGGGCGCCAAGTTCGTTCAGCGGAAAAAGGCCACAAAAACGGGTGGGCTATAGCCTTGGGGGGTGGGGCCGGCCAAGTTCGTCCGCCGGACTCGGAATGGGACAAGACTTTGCGAGCGGCCTCCGTGTGCCAAAAATAGTCCGCGGGCACAGCCGCGCCCAAAAATAACTGCCCGAAGGCCGGGGGGGGGGCGTGCGAAGTTCGTCCGCCGGACTTGGAATGGGACGAGACTTTGCGAGCGCCCTCCGTGTGCCAAAATATCGTCCCAGCCATAGCCGCGCCCAAAAATAAATGCCCGAATGTCGGCGTCCCAAAACCCCCCAGCGGAAAAATGGCCAAAAAACGGGTGGGCTATAGCCTTGGTGGGGGGTGTGGGCGAACTTCGTCCGCCGGACTCGGAATGGGGCGAGACTTTGCGAGCGCCCTCCGTGTGCCAAAATATCATCCCGGGCACAGCCGTGCCAAAAAATAAGCACCCGAAGTTCGGGGTCCCAAAACCCCCCAGTGGAAAAATGGCCAAAAAACGGGCGGGCTATAGCCTTGGTGGGAGGGGCGGGCGAATTTCGTCCGCCGGACTCGGAATGGGGCGAGACTTTGCGAGCGCCCTCCATGTACCGAAAATAGGCCGCGGTACAGCCACGTCCAAAAATAAGCGCCCGAAGGTCGGCGTCCCAAAACCCCCCAGCGGAAAAATGGCCAAAAAACGGGTGGGCTATAGCCTTGGTTGGGGGGGCGGGCGAAGTTCGTCCGCCGGACTCGGAATGGGGTGAAACTTCGCGAGTGCCCTCCATGTGCCAAAAATTGGCCGCGGCCAGAGCCGTACCCAAAAATAAACACCCGAAGGTCGGCGTCCCAAAAGCCCCCAGCGGAAAAATATCCAAAAAACGGGTGGGCTATAGCCTTGGTGGGGGGGCGGGCGAACTTCATCCACCGGACTTGGAACAGGGCGAGACTTTGCGAGCACCCTCCGTGTGCCAAAAACAGGCCGCGGGCACAGCCGCGCCCAAAAATAAACGCCCGAAGGTCGGCGTCCCAAAAGCCCCCAGCGGAAAAACGGCCAAAAAATGGGTGGGCTATAGCCCTGTTGGGGGGGGGGGCGAACTTCGTCCGCCGCACTCGGAATGGGGCGAGACTTTGCGAGCGCCCTCCGTGTGCCAAAATATCATCCCGGGCACAGCCGCGCCAAAAAATAAGCACCCGAAGGTTGGCGTCCCAAAACCCCCCAGCGGAAAAATGGGCAAAAAACGGGTGGGCTATAGCCTTGGTGGGGGGCAGGCGTGGCAATCCGCCGGACTCGAAATGGGGCGAGACTTTGCGAGCGCCCTCCGTGTGCCAAAATATCGTCCCGGGCACAGCTGCGCCCAAAAATAAGTGCCCGAATGTCAGCGTCCCAAAACCCCCAGCAGAAAAATGGCCAAAAAACGGGTGGGCTATAGCCTTGGTGGGGGGGGGGGGCGAACTTTGTCCGCCGGACTCGGAATGGGGCGAGTCTTTGCGAGCGAACTCCGTGTGCCAAAATATCGTCCCGGGCACAGCCGCGCCCAAATATAAGCACCCAAGGTCGGCATCCCAAAAGCCCCCAGCGGAAAAATGGCCAAAAAACGGGTGGGCTGTAGCCCAAGTGGGGGGGGCGGGCGAAGTTCGTCCGCCGGACTCGGAATGGGGTGAGACTTTACGAGCGCCCTCCGTATGCCAAAATAGGCCATGGGCACAGCCGCACCCAAAAATGAACGCCCGAAAGTCGGCATCCCAAAACCCCCCAGCGGAAAAATGGCAAAAAAACAGGTGGGCTATAGCCTTGGAGGGGGGGGCGAAGTTCGTCCGCCGGACTCGGAATAGGACAAGACTTTGCGAGCGCCCTCCGTGTGCTAAAAATAGACGAGGGCACTGCCGCACCCAAAAATAAGCTCCCGAAGGTCGGCGTCCCAAAAGCCCCCAACGGAAAAATGGCCAAAAAATGGGTGGGCTATAAGCCTTGGTTCGGGGGGCGGGCGAACTTCGTCGGCCGGACTCGGAATGGGGCGAGACTTTGCGAGCGACCTCCGTGTGCCAAAATAGGCCGCGGGCATGGTCTCGCCCAAAAATAAGCGCCCGAAGGTCGGCGTCCCAAAAGCCCCCAGCGGAAAAATGGCCAAAAAACAGGTGGGCTATAGCCTTGGTGGCGGGGGCGGGCGAACTTCGTCCGCCGGCCTCGGAATGGGGCGATACTTTACGAGCGCCCTCCGTGTGCTAAAATATCATCCCGGGCACAGCCGCGCCCAAAAATAATCACCCGAAGGTCGGCGTCCCAAAACCCCCTAGCGGAAAAATGGCCAAAAAACGGGTGGGCTATAGACTTGGTGGCGGGGGCGGGCGAACTTCGTCCGCCGGACTCGGAATGGGACGAGACTTTGCGAGGGCCCTCCGGGTGCTAAAATATCATCCCGGGCACAGCCGCACCCAAAAATGAACGCCCGAAAGTCGGCGTCCCAAAACCCCCCAGCGGAAAAATGGCCAATAAACTGGTGGGCTATAGCCTTGGTGGGGGGGTGGGCGAAGTTCGTCCGCCGGACTCGGAATGGGGTGAGACTTTGCGAACACCCTCCGTGTGCCAAAATATCATCCCGGGCACAGCCGTGCCAAAAAATAAGCGCCCGAAGGTCGGCGTCCCAAAAGCCCCCTGCGGAAAAATGGCCAAAAAACGGGTGGGCTATAGCCTTGGTGGGCGGGGGGGAGAACTTCATCCGCTGTACTCGGAATGGGGCGAGACTTTGCGAGCACCCTCCGTGTGCCAAAAATTGGCTACGGGCACAGGCGGGCCCAAAAATAAGTGCTCTAAGGTGGGCGTCCCAAAAGCCCCCGGCGGAAAAATGGCCAAAAACCGGGTGGGCTATAGCCTTGGTGGGGGGGGCGAACTTCGTCCGCCGGACTCGGAATGGGACGAGACTTTGCGAGCGCCCTCCGTGTACCAAAAATAGGTCGCGGGCACATCCGCCCCCAAAAATAAGCGCGCGAAGGTCGGCGTCCCAAAAGCCCCCAGCGGAAAAATGGCCAAAAAACTGGTGGGCTATAGCCTTGGTGGGTGGGGCGGGCGAACTTCGTCTGCTGGACTCGGAATGGGGCGAGACTTTGCGACCGCCCTCCATGTGCCAAAAATAGGCCGCGGGCATAGCCGCGCCCAAAAATAAGCGCCCGAAGGCGGCGTCCCGAAAGCCCCAAGCGGAAAAATGGCCAATAAACCAAAGTGGGCTATAGCCTTGGTGGGGGGGTGGGCGAAGTTCATCCGCCGGACTCGGAATGGGGTGAGACTTTGCGAACACCCTCCGTGCGCCAAAATATCATCCCAGGCACAGCCGTGCCAACAAATAAGCGCCCGAAGGTCGGCGTCCCAAAAGCCCCCTGCGGAAAAATGGCCAAAAAACGGGTGGGCTATAGCCTTGGTGGGGAGGGGGGGGAGAACTTCATCCGCCGCACTCGGAATGGGGCGAGACTTTGCGAGCACCCTCCGTGTTCCAAAAATTGGCTACGGGCACAGGCGGGCCCAAAAATAAGTGCTCTAAGGTGGGCGTCCCAAAAGCCCCCAGCGGAAAAATGGCCAAAAAACGGGTGGGCTATAGCCTTGGTGGGTGGGGCGGGCGAAATTCGTCTGCCGGACTCGGAATGGGGCGAGACTTTGCGAGCGCCATCCATGTGCCAAAATATCATCCCAGACACAGCGTCGTCCAAAAATAAGCGCCCGAAGGTCGGCGTCCCAAAACCCCCCAGCGGAAAAATGGGCAAAAAACGGGCGGGCTATAGCCTTGGTGGGGGGGTGGGCGAAGTTCGTCCGCCAGACTCGGAATGGGGTGAGACTTTGTGAACGCCCTCCGTGTGCCAAAAGTAGGCTGTGGGCACAGCCGTGTCCAAAAATAAGTGGCCGAAGGCCGACGTCCAAAAAGCCCGCAGCGGAAAAATGGGCAAAAAACGGGTGGGCTATAGCCTTGGTGGGGGGGGGCGAACTTCGTCCGCCGGACTCGGAATGGGGCGAGACTTTGCGAGCGCCCTCCGTGTGCCGAAGGTTGGCCACGGGCACAGCCGAGCACAAAAATAAGCACCCGAAGGTCGGCGTCCCAAAACCCCCCAACGGAAAAATGGCCAAAAAACGGGTGGGCTATAGCCTTGGTGGGGGGGGCGGCAGGCGAACTTCGTCCGCCGGACTCGGAATGGGCCGAGACTTTGCGAGTGCCCTCCGTGTGCCAAAACTAGGCTGTGGGCACAGCCGTGCCCAAAAATAAGTGCCCTAAGGTGGGCGTCCCAAAAGCCCCCGGCGGAAAAATGGCCAAAAAAAGGGTGGGCTATAGCCTTGGTGGGGGGGGGGGAGAACTTCATCCGCCGCACTCGGAATGGGACGAGACTTTGCGAGCACCCTCCGTGTGCCAAAAATTGGCTACGGGCACAGGCGGGCCCAAAAATAAGTGCTCTAAGGTGGGCGTCCCAAAAGCCCCCGGCGGAAAAATGGCCAAAAAACGGGTGGGCTATAGCCTTGGTGGAGGGGGGCGAACTTCGTCCGCCGGACTCGGAATGGGACGAGACTTTGCGAGTGCCCTCCGTGTACCAAAAATAGGCCGCGGGCACATCCACCCCCAAAAATAAGCGCGCGAAGGTCGGCGTCCCAAAAGCCCCCAGCGGAAAAATGGCCAAAAAACGGGTGGGCTATAGCCTTGGTGGGTGGGGCGGGCGAACTTCGTCTGCTGGACTCGGAATGGGGCGAGACTATGCGAGCGCCCTCCATGTGCCAAAAATAGGCCGCGGGCATAGCCGCGCCCAAAAATAAGCGCCCGAAGGCGGCATCCCTAAAGCCCCAAGCGGAAAAATGGCCAATAAACTGGTGGGCTATAGCCTTGGTGGGGGGGGTGGGCGAAGTTCGTCCGCCAGACTCGGAATGGGGTGAGACTTTGCGAACACCCTCCGTGTGCCAAAATATGAACGCTGGCACAGCCGTCCCAAAAAATAAGCGCCCGAAGGTCGGCGTCCCCAAAGCCCCCGGCGGAAACCTGGCCAAAAAACGGGTGGGCTATAGCCTTGGTGGGGGGGGGAGAACTTCATCCGCCGCACTCGGAATGGGGAGAGACTTTGCGAGCACCCTCCGTGTGCCAAAAATTGGCTACGGGCACAGGCGGGCCCAAAAATAAGTGCTCTAAGGTGGGCGTCCCAAAAGCCCCCAGCGGAAAAATGGCCAAAAAACGGGTGGGCTATAGCTTTGGTGGGTGGGGCGGGCGAAATTCGTCTGCCGGACTCGGAATGGGGCGAGACTTTGCGAGCGCCATCCATGTGCCAAAATATCATCCCAGCCACAGCGTCGTCCAAAAATAAGCGCCCGAAGGTCGGCGTCCCAAAACCCCCCAGCGGAAAAATGGGCAAAAAACGGGCGGGCTATAGCCTTGGTGGGGGGGTGGGCGAAGTTCGTCCGCCAGACTCGGAATGGGGTGAGACTTTGTGAACGCCCTCCGTGTGCCAAAAATAGGCTGTGGGCACAGCCGTGTCCAAAAATAAGTGGCCGAAGGCCGACGTCCAAAAAGCCCGCAGCGGAAAAATGGGCAAAAAACGGGTGGGCTATAGCCTTGGTGGGGGGGGGGGGGCGAACTTCGTCCGCCGGACTCGGAATGGGGCGAGACTTTGCGAGCGCCGTCCGTGTGCCGAAAGTTGGCCACGGGCACAGCCGAGCACAAAAATAAGCACCCGAAGGTCGGCGTCCCAAAACCCCCCAACGGAAAAATGGCCAAAAAACGGGTGGGCTATAGCCTTGGTGGGGGGGCGAACTTCGTCCGCCGAACTCGGAATGGGACGAGACTTTGCGATCATGCTCCGTGTGCCAAAAATAGGCCGCGGGCACAGCAGCAGGCACAGCCGCGTCCAAAAATAACCGCCCGAAGGCCGGGGCGCAAGTTCGTCCAGCGGAAAAAGGCCAAAAAAACGGGTGGGCTATATCCTTGGGGGGTGGGGCTGGCCAAGTTCGTCCGCCGGACTCGGAATGGGGCGACACTTTGCGAGCAGCCTCCGTTTGCCAAAAAAGAGGCCGCGGGCACAGCCGCGGCCAAAAATAACCGCCCGAAGGCCGGGGCGCCAAGTTCGTCCAGCGGAAAAAGGCCACAAAAACGGGTGGGCTATAGCCTTGGGGGGTGGGGCTGGCCAAGTTTGCGAGCGCCCTCCATTTGCCAAAAATAGACTGCGGGCACAGCCGCACCAAAAAATAACCACCCGAAGGCCGGGGCGCCAAGTTCCTCCAGCGGAAAAAGGCCACAAAAACGGGTGGGCTATAGCCTTGGGGGGTGGGGCTGGCCAAGTTCGTCCGCCGGACTCGGAATGGGGCGAGACTTTGCGAGTAGCCTCCGTGTGCCAAAAATAGGCCGCGGGCACAGCCGTAGCCAAAAATAACCGCCCGAAGGCCTGGGCGCCAAGTTCGCCCAGCGGAAAAACGCCACAAAAACGGGTGGGCTATAGCCTTGGGGGGTGGGGCTGGCCAAGTTCGTCCGCCGGACTCGGAATGGGGCGAGACTTTGTGAATGACCTCCATCTGCCAAAAATAGGCCGTGACCACAGCCGCGCCTAAAAATAACCGCCCGAAGGTCGGGGCGCCAAGTTCGTCCAGCGGAAAAAGGCCACAAAAACGGGTGGGCTATAGCCTTGGGGGGTGGGGCTGGCCAAGTTTGCGAGCGGCCTCCATGTGCCAAAAATAGACTGCGGGCACAGCCGCACCAAAAAATAACCACCCGAAGGCCGGGGCGCCAAGTTCCTCCAGCGAAAAAAGGCCACAAAAACGGGTGGGCTATAGCCTTGGGGGGTGGGACCCGCGAAGATCGTCCGCCAGACTCGGAATGGGCCGAGACCTTGCGAGCGGCCTCCATATACCAAAAATAGGCCGCGGGCACAGCCACGCCTAAAAATAACAGCCCGAAGGCCGGGGCGCCAAGTTCGTCCAGCGGAAAAAGGTCAGAAAAACGGGTGGGCTATAGCCTTGGGCGGTGGGGCACGCCAAGTTTACGAGTGGCTTCCCTGTACCAAAAATAGGCTACGGGCACAGCCGCACCCAAAAATAACCACCCGAAGGCCGGGGCGCCAAGTTCGTCCAGCGGAAAAAGGCCACAAAAACGGGTGGTCTATAGCCTTGCGGGGTGGGGCTGGCCAAGTTCGTCCGCCAGACTCGGAATGGGGCGAGACTTTGCGAGTAGCCTCCGTGTGCCAAAAATAGGCCGCGGGAACAGCCGTAGCCAAAAATAACCGCCCGAAGGCCAGGGCGCCAAGTTCGTCCAGCGGAAAAACGCCACAAAAACGGGTGGGCTATAGCCTTGGGGGGTGGGGCTGGCCAAGTTCGTCCGCCGGACTCGGAATGGGATGAGACCTTGTGAGCGGCCTCCATGTACCAAAAATAGGCCGCGGGAACAGCCGCGCCCAAAAATAACCGCCCGAAGGCCGGGGCGCCATGTTCGTCCAGCGGAAAAAGGCCACAAAAACGGGTGGGCTATAGCCTTGGGGGGTGGGGCTGGCCAAGTTTGCGAGCGGCCTCCATGTGCCAAAAATAGGCTGCGGGCACAGCCACACCCAAAAATAACCACCCGAAGGCCGGGGCGCCAAGTTCCACCAGCGGAAAAAGGCCACAAAAACGGGTGGGCTATAGCCTTGGGGGGTGGGGCTTGCCAAGATCGTCCGCCGGACTCGGAATGGGGTGAGACTTTGCGAGCGGCGTCCCTGTGCCAAAAATAGGCCGCTGGCACAGTTTCGACCAAAAATAACCGCCAGAAGGCCGGGGCGCCAAGTTCGTCCAGCGGAAAAAGGCCACAAAAGCGGGTGGGCTATAGCCTTGGGGGGTGGGGCTTGCCAAGTTCGTCCACCGGACTCGGAATGGGGCGAAACTTTGCGAATGACCTCCGTGAGCCAAAACTAGGCCGCGACCACAGCCGCGGCCAAAAATAACCGCCCGAAGGTCGGGGCGCCAAGTTCGTCCAGCAGAAAAAGGCCACAAAAACGGGTGGGCTATAGCCTTGGGGGGTGGGGCTGGCCAAGTTCGTCCAGCAGAAAAAGGCCACAAAAACGGGTGGGCTATAGCCTTGGGGGGTGGGGCTGGCCAAGTTCGTCCGCCGGACTCGGAATGGGACGAGACTTTGCGAGCAGCCTCCGTGTGCCAAAAATAGGACGCGGGCAATGCCGTAACCAAAAATAACCACCCGAAGGCCGGGGTGCCAAGTTCGTCCAGCGGAAAAAGGCCACAAAAACGGGTGGGCTATAGCCTTTGGGGGTGGTGCTGGCCAAGTTCGTCCGCCGGACTCGGAATGGGGCGAGTGTTTACGAATGACCTCCGTGTGCCAAAAATAGGCCACGACCACAGCCACGCCCAAAAATAACCGCCTGAAGGTCGGGGCGCCAAGTTCGTCCAGCGGAAAAAAACCACAAAAATGGGTGGGCTATAGCCTTGGGGGGTGGGGCTGGCCAAGTTCGTCCGCCGGACTCGGAATGGGGCGAGACCTTGCGAACGGCCTCTGTGTACCAAAAATAGGCCGCGGGCACAGCCACGACCAAAAATAACCACCCGAAGGCCGGGGCGCCAAGTTCGTCCAGCGGAAAAAGGCGTAAAAAACGGGTGGGCTATAGCCTTGGGGGGTGGGGCTGGCCAAGTTCGTCCGCCGGACTCGGAATGGGGCGAGACTTTGCGAGCAGCCTCCGTGTGCCAAAAATAGGCCGCAGGCACAGCCACGCCCAAAAATAACAGCCCGAAGGCCGGGGCGCCAAGTTCGTCCAGCGGAAAAAGGTCACAAAAACGGGTGGGCTATAGCCTTGGGCGGTGGGGCAGGCCAAGTTTGCGAGTGGCTTCCCTGTGCTGAAAATAGGCCACGGGCACAGCCGCACCCAAAAATAACCACCCGAAGGCCGGGGCGCCAAGTTCGTCCAGCGGAAAAAGGCCACAAAAACGGGTGGGCTATAGCCTGGGGGGTGGGGCTGGCCAAGTTCGTCCGCCGGACTCGGAATGGGGCGAGACTTTGCGAGCAGCCTCTGTGTGCCAAAACTAGGCCTTGGGTACAGCCGCGCCCAAAAATAACCGCCAGAAGGCCGGGGCGGCAACTTCGTCCAGCGGAAAAAGGCCACAAAAAAGGGTGGGCTATAGCCTTGGGGGGTGGGGCTGGCCAAGTTCGTCCGCCAGACTCGGAATGGGGCTAGACTTTGCGAACGGCTTCCGTGTGCTAAAAATAGGCCACGGACACAGCTGCGCCCAAAAATAACCGCCCGAAGGCCTGGCGTCAATTTCGTCTAGGGGAAAAAGGCCACAAAAACGGGTGGGCTATAGCCTTGGGGGGTGGGGCTGGCCAAGTTCGTCCGACGGACTCAGAATGGGTTTAGACTTTGCGAGCGGCCTCCGTGTGCAAAAAATAGGCCGCGGGCATAGCCACGTCCAAAAATAACAGCCCGAAGGCCGGGGCGCCAAGTTCGTCCAGCGGAAAGAGGTCACAAAAACGGGTGGGCTATAGCCTTAGGCGGTGGGGCAGGCCAAGTTAGCGAGCGGCCTCCCTGTGTGTAAAATAGGCCATGGGCACAGCTGCACCCAAAAAAAACCACCCGAAGTTCGGGGCGCCAAGTTCCTCAAGCGGAAAAAGGCCACAAAAACGGGTGGGCTATAGCCTTGGGGGGTGGGGCTGGCCAAGTTCGTCCGCCGGACTTGGAATGGGGCGAGACTTTGCGAGCGGCCTCCGTGTACCAAAAATAGGCCGTGGGCACAGCCACGCCCAAAAATAACAGCCCGAAGGCCGGGGCGCCAAGTTCGTCCCGCGGAAAAAGGTCACAAAAATGGGTGGGCTATAGCCTTGGGCGGTGGGGCAGGCCAAGTTTGCGAGTGGCTTCCCTGTGCCAAAAATAGGCCACGGGCACAGCCGCACCCAAAAATAACCACCCGAAGGCCGGGGCGCCAAGTTCGTCCAGCGGAAAAAGGTCACAAAAACGGGTGGGCTATAGCCTTGGGCGGTGGGGCAGGCCAAGTTTACGAGTGGCTTCCCTGTGCCAAAAATAGGCCACGGGCACAGCCGCACCCAAAAATAACCACCCGAAGGCCGGGGCGCCAAGTTCCTCAAGCGGAAAAAGGCCACAAAAACGGGTGGGCTATAGCCTTGGGGGGTGGGCCTGGCCAAGTTCGTCCGCGTTACTCGGAATGGGGCGAGACTTTGCGAGCAGCCTCTGTGTGCCAAAAATAGGCAGTGTGCACAGTCGCGCCAAAAAATAACCGCCAGAAGGCAGGGGCGCCAACTTCGTCCAGCGGAAAAAGCCACAAAAACGGGTGGGCTATAGCCTTGGGGGGTGGGGCTGGCCAAGTTCGTCCGCCGGACTCGGAATGGGGCGAGGCTTTGCGAGCGGCCTCTGTGTGGTAAAAATAGAACGCGGGCACAGCCGCGCCCAAAAATACGCGCCCGAAGGCCGGGGCGCCAAGTTCGTCCAGCGGAAAAAGGCCACAAAAACGGGTGGGCTATGGCCTTGGGGGGTGGGGCCGGCCCACTTCGTCCGCCGGGCTCGGAATGGCGCGAGACTTTGCGAGGCACCTCCGTGTACCAAAAATAGGCCGCGGGCACAGCCGCGCCCAAAAATACCGGCCCGAAGGCCGGGGCGCCAAGTTCGTCCAGCGGAAAAAGGCCACAAAAACGGGTGGGCTATAGCCTTGGGGGGTGGGGCTGGCCAACTTCGTCCGCCGGACTCGGAATGGGACGAGACTTTGCGAGCGGCCTCCGTATGCAAAAAATAGTCTTCGGGATCAGCCGCACCCAAAAATAACTGACCGAAGGCCGTGGCGCCTTATTCGTCCAGCGGAAAAAGGCCACAAAAACGGGTGGGCTATGGCCTTGGGGGGTGGGGCTGGCCATGTTCGTCCACCGGACTCGGAAATGGGACGAGACTTTGCGAGCGCCCTCCGTGCGCCAAAAATAGGCCGCGGGCACAGCCGCGCCCAAAAATAACCGCCCGAAGGCTGGGGCATCAAGTTCGTCCAGCGGAAAAAGGCTACAAAAACGGGTGGGCTGTAGCCTTGGGGGGTGGGGCTGGCCAAGTTCGTCCGCCAGTCTCGGAATGGGACGAGACTTTGCGAGCGGCCTCCGTATGCAAAAAATAGTCTTCGGGATCAGCCGCACCCAAAAATAACTGACCGAAGGCCGTGGCGCCATATTCGTCCAGCGGAAAAAGGCCACAAAAACGGGTGGGCTATGGCGTTGGGGGGTGGGGCTGGCCATGTTCGTCCACCGGACTCGGAAATGGGACGAGACTTTGCGAGCGCCCTCCGTGCGCCAAAAATAGGCCGCAGGCACAGCCGCGCCCAAAAATAACCGCCCGAAGGCTGGGGCATCAAGTTCGTCCAGCGGAAAAAGGCTACAAAAACGGGTGGGCTGTAGCCTTGGGGGGTGGGGCTGGCCAAGTTCGTCCGCCGGTCTCGGAATGGGACGAGACTTTGCGAGCGGCCTCCGTGTGCCCAAAATAGGCAGCGAGCACAGCCGCGCCCAAAAATAACCACCCGAAGGCCGGGGCGTAAAGTTTGTCCAGCGGAAAAAGGCCACAAAAACGGGTGGGCTGTAGCCTTGGAGGGTGGGGCTGGCCATGTTCGTCCGCCGGACTCGGAATGTGGCGGGACTTTGCGAGCGGCCTCAGTGTGCCAAAAATAGGCCGCGGGCATGGCTGTGCCCAAAAATAACCGCCCGAAGGCCGGGCCGCCAAGTTCGTCCAGCAGAAAAAGGCCACAAAAACGGGTGGGCTATGGCCTTGGGGGGTGGGGCTGGCCAAGTTCGTCCGCCGGGCTCGGAATGTGGCGGGACTTTGCGAGCGGCCTCAGTGTGCCAAAAATAGGCCGCGGGCATGGTTGTGCCCAAAAATAACCGCCCGAAGGCCGGGCCGCCAAGTTCGTCCAGCGGAAAAAGGCCACAAAAACGGGTGGGCTATGGCCTTGGGGGGTGGGGCTGGCCAAGTTCGTCCGCCGGGCTCGGAATGGGGCGAGACTTTGCGAGCGGCCTCCGTGTGCAAACAATAGTCTTCGGGATCAGCCGCGCCCAAAAATAACTGCCCGAAGGCCGGGGCGCCAAGTTCGTCCAGCGGAAAAAAAGCCACAAAAACGGGTGGGCTATAGCCTTGGTGGGTGGGGCTGGCCAAGTTCGTCCTCCGGACTCGGAATGGGGCGAGACTTTGAGAGTGGCCTCTGTGTGCCAAAAATAGGACGCGGGCACAGCGGCGCCCAAAAATAACCACCCGAAGGCCGGGGCGCCAAGTTCGTCCAGCGGAAAAAGGCCACAAAAACGGGTGGGCAATAGCCTTGGGGGGTGGGGCTGGCCAAGTTCGTCTGCCGGACTCGGAATGGGGCGAGACTTTGCGAGCGGCCTCCGTATGCCAAAAATAGGCCGCGGACACAGCCGTACCCAAAAATAACCGCCCGAAGGCCGGGGCGCCAAGTTCGTCCGGCGGAAAAAGGCCACAAAAACGGGTGGGCTATAGCCTTGGTGGGTGGGGCTGGCCAAGTTTGTCCTCCGGACTCGGAATGGGGCGAGACTTTGAGAGTGGCCTCTGTGTGCCAAAAATAGGACGCGGGCACAGCGGCGCCCAAAAATAACCACCCGAAGGCCGGGGCGCCAAGTTCATCCAGCGGAAAAAGGCCACAAAAACGGGTGGGCTCTAGCCTTGGGGGGTGGGGCTGGCCAAGTTCGTCTGCCGGACTCGGACTGGGGCAGCACTTTATGAGCGGCCTCCATGTGCCTAAAATAGGCCGCAGGCACAGCCGCACCCAAAAACAACCGCCCGAAGGACGGGGCGCCAAGTTCGTCCAGCGGAAAAAGGCCACAAAAACGGGCGGGCTATAGCCATAGGGGGTGGGGCTGGCCAAGCTCGTGCGCTTGACTTGGAAATGGGCGAGACTTTGCGAGCAGCCTCCGTGTGCCAAAAATAGGCCGCGGGCACAGCTGCACCCAAAAAAAACCGCCCGAAGGCCGGGGCGCCAAGTTCGTCCAGCGGAAAAAGGCCACTAACACGGGTGGGCAATATCCTTGGGGGTTGGGGCTGGCCAAGTTCGTCTGCCGGACTCGGAATAGGGCGAGACTTTGCGAGCGGCCTCCGTATGCCAAAAATAGGCCGCGGACACAGCCGCACCCAAAAATAACCGCCCGAAGGCCGGGGCGCCAAGTTCGTCCGGCGGAAAAAGGCCACAAAAACGGGTGGGCTATAGCCTTGGTGGGTGGGGCTGGCCAAGTTCGTCCGCAGGATTCGGAATGCGGAGAGACTTTGCGAGCGGACTCCGTGTGACAAAAATAGGCCACAGGCACAGCCGCGCCCAAAAATAACCGCCCGAAGGCTGGGGCACCAAGTTCGTCCGGCGGAAAAAGGCCACAAAAACGGGTGGGCTATAGCATAGGGGGGTGGGGGTGGCCATGTTCGTCCACCGGACTCGGAAATGGGGAGAGACTTTGCGAGCGGCCTCCGTGTGCCAAAACTAGGCCACGGACACAGCCGTACCCAAAAATAACAGCCCGAAGGCCGGGGCGCCAAGTTCGTCCAGCGGAAAAAGGCCACAAAAACGGGTGGGCAATAGCCTTGGGGGGTGGGGCTGGCCAAGTTCGTCTGCCGGACTCGGAATGGGGCGAGACTTTGCGAGCGGCCTCCGTATGCCAAAAATAGGCCGCGGACACAGCCGCACCCAAAAATAACCGCCCGAAGGCCGGGGCGCCAAGTTCGTCCGGCGGAAAAAGGCCACAAAAACGGGTGGGCTATAGCCTTGGTGGGTGGGGCTGGCCAAGTTCGTCCTCCGGACTCGGAATGGGGCGAGACTTTGAGAGTGGCCTCTGTGTGCCAAAAATAGGACGCGGGCAAAGCGTCGCCCAAAAATAACCACCCGAAGGCCGGGGCGCCAAGTTCGTCCAGCGGAAAAAGGCCACAAAAACGGGTGGGCAATAGCCTTGGGGGGTGGGGCTGGCCAAGTTCGTCTGCTGGACTCGGAATGGGGCGAGACTTTGTGAGCGGCCTCCGTATGCCAAAAATAGGCCGCGGACACAGCTGTACCCAAAAATAACCGCCCGAAGGCCGGGGCGCCAAGTTCGTCCGGCGGAAAAAGGCCACAAAAACGGGTGGGCTATAGCCTTGGTGGGTGGGGCTGGCCAAGTTCGTCCTCCGGACTCGGAATGGGGCGAGACTTTGAGAGTGGCCTCTGTGTGCCAAAAATAGGACGCGGGCATAGCGGCGCCCAAAAATAACCACCCGAAGGCCGGGGCGCCAACTTCGTCCAGCGGAAAAAGGCCACAAAAACGGGTGGGCTCTAGCCTTGGGGGGTGGGGCTGGCCAAGTTCGTCTGCCGGACTCGGACTGGGGCAGCACTTTACGAGCGGCCTCCATGTGCCAAAAATAGGCCGCAGGCACAGCCGCACCCAAAAACAACGGCCCGAAGGACGGGGCGCCAAGTTCGTCCAGCGGAAAAAGGCCACAAAAACGGGCGGGCTATAGCCATAGGGGGTGGGGCTGGCCAAGCTCGTGCGCTTGACTTGGAAATGGGCGAGACTTTGCGAGCAGCCTCCGTGTGCCAAAAATAGGCCGCGGACACAGCCGCGCCCAAAAAAAACCGCCCGAAGGCCGGGGCGCCAAGTTCGTCCAGCGGAAAAAGGCCACTAACACGGGTGGGCAATATCCTTGGGGGTTGGGGCTGGCCAAGTTCGTCCGCCGGACTCGGAAAGGGGCGAGACTTTGCGAGCGGCCTCCGTGTGCCTAAAATAGGCCGCGGGCACAGCCGCGCCAAAAAAGAACAGCCCGAAGGCCGGGGCGCCAACTTCGTCCAGCTGAAAAAGGTCTCAAAAACGGGTGGGCTATAGCCTTGGGGGGTGGGGCTGGCCAAGTTCGTCCGCCGGACTCGGAATGGGGCGAGACTTGACGAGCGGCCTCCGTGTGCTAAAAATAGGCCGTGGGCACAGCCACCCCCAAAAAGAACATCCCGAAGGCCGGGGCGCCAAGTTCGTCCAGCGGAAAAAGGCCACAAAAACGGGTGGGCTATAGCCTTGGGGGGTGGGGCTGGCCAAGTTCGTCTGCCGGACTCGGAATGGGGCGAGACTTTGCGAGCGGCCTCCGTGTGCCAAAAATAGGCCGTGGACAAAGCCACCCCCAAAAAGAACAGTCCGAAGGCCGGGGCGCCAAGTTCGTCCAGCGGAAAAAGGCCACTAACACGGGTGGGCAATATCCTTGGGGGTTGGGGCTGGCCAAGTTCGTCCGCCGGACTCGGAAAGGGGCGAGACTTTGCGAGCGGCCTCCGTGTGCCTAAAATAGGCCGCGGGCACAGCCGCGCCAAAAAAAAACAGCCCGAAGGCCGGGGCGCCAAGTTCGTCCAGCTGAAAAAGGTCTCAAAAACGGGTGGGCTATAGCCTCGGGGGGTGGGGCTGGCCAAGTTCGTCTGCCGGACTCGGAATGGGGTGAGACTTTGCGAGCGGCCTCCGTGTGCCAAAAATAGGCCGCGGACACAGCTGTACCCAAAAATAACCGCCCGAAGGCCGGGGCGCCAAGTTCGTCCAGCGGAAAAAGCCACAAAAGCAGGTGGGCTATAGCCCTAGGGGGTGGGGCTGGCCAAGTTCGTCCGCCGGACTCAGAATGGGGCGAGACTTTGCAAGAGGCCTTCGTGTCCCAAAAATAGGCCGTGGGCACAGCCGCGCCAAAAAAGAACAGCCCGAAGGCCGGGGCGCCAAGTTCGTCCAGCTGAAAAAGGTCTCAAAAACGGGTGGGCTATAGCCTTGGGGGGTGGGGCTGGCCAAGTTCGTCCGCCGGACTCGGAATGGGGCGAGACTTGACGAGCGGCCTTCGTGTGCTAAAAATAGGCCGTGGGCACAGCCACCCCCAAAAAGAACAGCCCGAAGGCCGGGGCGCCAAGTTCGTCCAGCGGAAAAAGGCCACAAAAACGGGTGGGCTATAGCCTTGGGGGGTGGGGCTGGCCAAGTTCGTCTGCCGGACTCGGAATGGGGCGAGACTTTGCGAGCGGCCTCCGTGTGCCAAAAATAGGCCGTGGACAAAGCCGCCCCCAAAAAGAACAGCCCGAAGGCCGGGGCGCCAAGTTCGTCCAGCGGAAAAAGGCCACAAAAACGGGTGGGCTATAGCCTTGGGGGGTGGGGCTGGCCAACTTCGTCCTCCGGACTCGGAATGGCGGGAGACTTTGCGAGGCACCTCCGTTTGCCCAAAATAGGCGGCGGGCACAGCCACGCTCAAAAATACCCGCCCGAAGGCCGGGGCACCAAGTTCGTCCAGCGGAAAAAGGCCACAAAAACAGGTGGGCTATGGCCTTGGGGGGTGGGGCCGGCCCACTTCGTCCGCCAGGCTCGGAATGGCGCGAGACTTTGCGAGGCACCTCCGTGTGGTAAAAATAGGCCGCAGGCACAGCTGAGCCCAAAAATACCCGCCCGAAGGCCGGGGCGCCAAGTTCGTCCAGCTGAAAAAGGCCACAAAAACGGGTGGACTATAGCCTTGGGGGGTAGGGCTGGCAAACTTCATCCGCCGGACTCGGAATGGCGCTAGACTTTGCGAGGCCCCTCCGTGTGCCGAAATTAGGCTGCGGGCACAGCCACATCCAAAAATACCCACCTGAAGGCCGGGGCGCCAAGTTCGTCCAGCGGAAAAAGGCCACAAAAACGGGTGGGCTATAGCCTTGGGGGGTGGGGCTGGCCAACTTCGTCCTCCGGACTCGGAATGGCGGGAGACTTTGCGAGGCGCGTCCGTTTGCCCAAAATAGGCCGCAGGCACAGCCGAGCCCAAAAATACCCGCCTGAAGGCCGGGGCGCCAAGTTCGTCCAGCGGAAAAAGGCCACAAAAACGGGTGGGCTATAGCCTTGGGGGGTGGGGCTAGCCAACTTCGTCCGCCGGACTCGGAATGGTGCGAGACTTTGCGAGGCGCCTCCGTGTGGTAAAAATAGAACGCGGGCACAGCCGCGCCCAAAAATACGCGCCCGAAGGCCGGGGCGCCAAGTTCGTCCAGCGGAAAAAGGCCACAAAAACGGGTGGGCTATGGCCTTGGGGGGTGGGGCCGGCCCACTTCGTCCGCCGGGCTCGGAATGGCGCGAGACTTTGCGAGGCACCTCCGTGTACCAAAAATAGGCCGCAGGCACTGCCGCGCCCAAAAATACCGGCCCGAAGGCCGGGGCGCCAAGTTCGTCCAGCGGAAAAAGGCCACAAAAACGGGTGGGCTATAGCCTTGGGGGGTGGGGCTGGCCAACTTCGTCCGCCGGACTCGGAATGGGTCGAGAATTTCGAGGCACCTCCGTTTGCCAAAAATAGGCCGCAGGCACAGCCGTGCCCAAAAATACCCGCCCGAAGGCCGGGGCGCCAAGTTCGTCCAGCGGAAAAAGGCCACAAAAACGGGTGGGCTATAGCCTTAGGGGGTGGGGCTGGCCTACTTCGTCCGCCGGACACGGAATTGCGCGAGACTTTGCGAGGTGCCTCCGTGTGCCAAAAATAGGCCGTGGGAACAGTCGCGCCAAAAAATACCCGCCCGAAGGCCGGGAGTTCGTCCAGCGGAAAAAGGCCACAAAAAAGGGTGGGCTATAGCCTTGGGGGGTGCGGCTGGCCGACTTCGTCCGCCGGACTCGGAATGGCTCGAGACTTTCGAGGAACTTCCGTTTGCCAAAAATAGGCCGCAGGCACAGCCGTGCCCAAAAATACCCGCCCGTAGGCCGGGGCGCCAAGTTCGTCCAGCGGAAAAAGGCCACAAAAACGGGTGGGCTATAGCCTTGGGGGGTGGGGCTGGCCAACTTCGTCCTCCGGACTCGGAATGGCGGGAGACTTTGCGAGGCGCCTCCGTTTGCCCAAAATAGGCGGCGGGCACAGCCGCGCCCAAAAATACCCGCCCGAAGGCCGGGGCACCAAGTTCGTCCAGCAGAAAAAGGCCACAAAAACAGGTGGGCTATGGCCTTGGGGGGTGGGGCCGGCCCACTTCGTCCGCCGGGCTCGGAATGGCGCGAGACTTTGCGAGGCACCTCCGTGTGGTAAAAATAGGCCGCAGGCACAGCCGAGACCAAAAATACCCGCCCGAAGGCCGGGGCGCCAAGTTCGTCCAGCGGAAAAAGGCCACAAAAACGGGTGGGCTATAGCCTTGGGGGGTGGGGCTGGCCGACTTCGTCCGCCGGACTCGGAATGGTGCGAGACTTTGCGAGGCGCCTCCGTGTGGTAAAAATAGAACGCGGGCACAGCCGCGCCCAAAAATACGCGCCCGAAGGCCGGGGCGCCAAGTTCGTCCAGCGGAAAAAGGCCACAAAAACGGGTGGGCTATGGCCTTGGGGGGTGGGGCCGGCCCACTTCGTCCGCCGGGCTCGGAATGGCGCGAGACTTTGCGAGGCACCTCCGTGTACCAAAAATAGGCCGCAGGCACAGCCGCGCCCAAAAATACCGGCCCGAAGGCCGGGGCGCCAAGTTCGTCCAGCGGAAAAAGGCCACAAAAACGGGTGGGCTATAGCCTTGGGGGGTGGGGCTGGCCAACTTCGTCCGCCGGACTCGGAATGGGTCGAGAATTTCGAGGCACCTCCGTTTGCCAAAAATAGGCCGCAGGCACAGCCGTGCCCAAAAATACCCGCCCGAAGGCCGGGGCGCCAAGTTCGTCCAGTGGAAAAAGGCCACAAAAACGGGTGGGCTATAGCCTTAGGGGGTGGGGCTGGCCTACTTCGTCCGCCGGACACGGAATTGCGCGAGACTTTGCGAGGTGCCTCCGTGTGCCAAAAATAGGCCGTGGGAACAGTCGCGCCAAAAAATACCCGCCCGAAGGCCGGGAGTTCGTCCAGCGGAAAAAGGCCACAAAAACGGGTGGGCTATAGCCTTGGGGGGTGCGGCTGGCCGACTTCGTCCGCCGGACTCGGAATGGCTCGAGACTTTCGAGGAACTTCCGTTTGCCAAAAATAGGCCGCAGGCACAGCCGTGCCCAAAAATACCCGCCCGTAGGCCGGGGCGCCAAGTTCGTCCAGCGGAAAAAGGCCACAAAAACGGGTGGGCTATAGCCTTGGGGGGTGGGGCTGGCCAACTTCGTCCTCCGGACTCGGAATGGCGGGAGACTTTGCGAGGCGCCTCCTTTTGCCCAAAATAGGCGGCGGGCACAGCCGCGCCCAAAAATACCCGCCCGAAGGCCGGGGCACCAAGTTCGTCCAGCAGAAAAAGGCCACAAAAACAGGTGGGCTATGGCCTTGGGGGGTGGGGCCGGCCCACTTCGTCCGCCGGGCTCGGAATGGCGCGAGACTTTGCGAGGCACCTCCGTGTGGTAAAAATAGGCCGCAGGCACAGCCGAGACCAAAAATACCCGCCCGAAGGCCGGGGCGCCAAGTTCGTCCAGCGGAAAAAGGCCACAAAAACGGGTGGGCTATAGCCTTGGGGGGTGGGGCTGGCCGACTTCGTCCGCCGGACTCGGAATGGTGCGAGACTTTGCGAGGCACCTCCGTGTACCAAAAATAGGCCGCGGGCACAGCCGCGCATAAAAATACCGGCCCGAAGGCCGGGGCACCAAGTTCGTCCAGCAGAAAAAGGCCACAAAAACGGGTGGGCTATAGCCTTGGGGGGTGGGGCTGGCCAACTTCGTCCGCCGGACTCGGAATGGGTCGAGAATTTCGAGGCACCTCCGTGTGCCAAAAATAGGCCGTGGGAACAGTCGCGCCAAAAAATACCCGCCCGAAGGCCGGGAGTTCGTCCAGCGGAAAAAGGCCACAAAAACGGGTGGGCTATAGCCTTGGGGGGTGCGGCTGGCCGACTTCGTCCGCCGGACTCGGAATGGCTCGAGACTTTCGAGGAACTTCCGTTTGCCAAAAATAGGCCGCAGGCACAGCCGTGCCCAAAAATACCCGCCCGTAGGCCGGGGCGCCAAGTTCGTCCAGCGGAAAAAGGCCACAAAAACGGGTGGGCTATAGCCTTGGGGGGTGGGGCTGGCCAACTTCGTCCTCCGGACTCGGAATGGCGGGAGACTTTGCGAGGCGCCTCCGTTTGCCCAAAATAGGCGGCGGGCACAGCCGCGCCATACCCGCCCCAAGGCCGGGCAGCAAGTTCGTCCAGCAGAAAAAGGCCACAAAAACAGGTGGGCTATGGCCTTGGGGGTGGGGCACCCACTGGTCCGCCCGGCCTCGGTATGGCGCGAGACTTTGCGAGGCACCTCCGTGTGGTAAAAATAGGCCGCAGGCACAGCCGAGACCAAAAATACCCGCCCGAAGGCCGGGGCGCCAAGTTCGTCCAGCGGAAAAAGGCCACAAAAACGGGTGGGCTATAGCCTTGGGGGGTGGGGCTGGCCGACTTCGTCCGCCGGACTCGGAATGGTGCGAGACTTTGCGAGGCACCTCCGTGTACCAAAAATAGGCCGCGGGCACAGCCGCGCATAAAAATACCGGCCCGAAGGCCGGGGCGCCAAGTTCGTCCAGCAGAAAAAGGCCACAAAAACGGGTGGGCTATAGCCTTGGGGGGTGGGGCTGGCCAACTTCGTCCGCCGGACTCGGAATGGGTCGAGAATTTCGAGGCACCTCCGTTTGCCAAAAATAGGCCGCAGGCACAGCCGTGCCCAAAAATACCCGCCCGAAGGCCGGGGCGCCAAGTTCGTCCAGCGGAAAAAGGCCACAAAAACGGGTGGGCTATAGCCTTAGGGGGTGGGGCTGGCCTACTTCGTCCGCCGGACTTAGAATGGCGCGAGACTTTACGAGGCGCCTCCGTGTCCCAAAACTAGGCCGCGGGGACAGCCGCACCCAAAAATACTAGCCCGAAGGCCGGGGCGCCAAGTTCGTCCAGCGCAAAAAGGCCACAAAAACGGGTGGGCTATAGCCTTGGGGGGTGGGGCTGGCCAACTTCATCCGCCGGACTCCGAATGGCGCGAGACTTTGCGAGGCATCTCCGTGTGCCAAAAGTAGGCTGCGGACACAGCCGCGCCCAAAAATACCCGCCCGAAGACCGGGGCGCCAAGTTCGACCAGCGGAAAAAGGCCACAAAAACGGGTGGGCTATAGCCTTGGGGGGTGGGGCTGGCCAACTTCGTCCGCCGGACTCGGAATGGCGCGAGACTATGCGAGGCGCCTCTGTGTGCCAAAAATAGGCCGTGGGCACAGCCGCGCCGAAAAATACCAGCCCGAAGGCCGGGGCGCCAAGTTCGTCCAGCGCAAAAAGGCCACAAAAACGGGTGGGCTATAGCCTTGGGGGGTGGGGCTGGCCAACTTCGTCCGCCGGACTCGGAATGGCGCGAGATTTTGTGAGGCGCTTCCGTGGATCAAAAATAGGCCGCGGACACAGCCGCGCCAAAAAATACCCGCCCGAAGGCCGGGGCGCCAAGTTCTTCCAGTGGAAAAAGGCCACAAAAACGGGTGGGCTATAGCCTTGGGGGGTGGGGCTGGCCGACTTCGTCCGCCGGACTCGGAATGGCGGGAGACTTTGCGAGGCACCTCCGTGTCCCAAAAATAGTCCGCGGACACAGCCGCGCCCAAAAATACCCGCCCGAAGGCCGGGGCGCCAAGTTCGTCCAGCGGAAAAAGGCCACAAAACCGGGTGAGCTATAGCCTTGGGGGGTGGGGCTGGCCGACTTCGTCCGCCGGACTCGGAATGGCGCGAGACTTTACGAGGCGCTTCCGTGTCCCAAAGATAGGCTGCGGGCACAGCCGTACCCAAAAATACCAGGCCGAAGACCGGGGCGCCAAGTTCGTCCAGCGGAAAAAGGCCACAAAAACGGGTGGGCTATAGCCTTGGGGGGTGGGGCTGGCCAACTTCGTCCGCCGGACTCGGAATGGCGCGAGACTTTGCGAGGCGCCTCTGTGTGCCAAAAATATGCCGCGGGCACAGCCGCACCGAAAAATACCAGCCCGAAGGCCGGTGCGCCAAGTTCGTCCAGCGGAAAAAGGCCACAAAAACGGGTGGGCTATAGCCTTGGGGGGTGGGGCTGGCCGACTTCGTCCGCCGGACTCGGAATGGCACAAGACTTTGCGAGGCGCCTCCGTGTGCCAAAAATAGGCCGCGGACTCAGCCGCGCCCAACAATACCCGCCCGAAGGCCGGGGCGCCAAGTTCGTCCAGCGGAAAAGGCCCACAAAAACGGGTGGGCTATAGCCTTGGGGGGTGGGGCTGGCCAACTTCGTCCGCCGGACTCAGAATTGCGCGAGACTTTACGAGGCGCCTCCGTGTCCCAAAAATAGGCCGCGGGCACAGCCGCACCCAAAAATACCAGCCCGAAGGCCGGGGCGCCAAGTTCGTCCAGCGGAAAAAGGCCACAAAAACGGGTGGGTTATAGCCTTGGGGGGTGGGGCTGGCCAACTTCGTTCGCCGTACTCGGAATGGCGTGAGACTTTGCGAGGCACCTCCGTGTGCAAAAAATAGGCCGCGGGCACAGCCGCGCCGAAAAATACCAGCCCGAAGGCTGGGGCGCCAAGTTTGTCCAGCGGAAAAAGGCCACAAAAACGGGTGGGCTATAGCCTTGGGGGTTGGGCTGGTCAACTTCATCTGCCGGACTCCGAATGGCGTGAGACTTTAAGAGGCATCTCCGTGTGCAAAAAATAGGCCGCGGATACAGCCGTGCCCAAAAATACCCGCCCGAAGGCCGGGGCGCCAAGTTCGTCCAGCGGAAAAAGGCCACAAAAACGGGTGGGCTACAGCCTTGGGGGGTGGGGCTGGCCAACTTCGTCCGCCGGACTTAGAATGGCGCGAGACTTTACGAGGCGCCTCCGTGTCCCAAAACTAGGCCGCGGGGACAGCCGCACCCAAAGATACTAGCCCGAAGGCCGGGGCGCCAAGTTCGTCCAGCGGAAAAAGGCCACAAAAACGGGTGGGCTATAGCCTTGGGGGGTGGGGCTGGCCAACTTCGTCCGCCGGACTCGGAATGGCGCGAGACTTTGCAGGCGCCTCCGTGTGCAAAAAATAGGCCGCGGGCACAGCCGCGCCGAAAAATACCAGCCCGAAGGCTGGGGCGCCAAGTTCGTCCAGCGGAAAAAGGCCACAAAAACGGATGGGCTATAGCCTTGGGGGTTGGGCTGGCCAAGTTCATCCGGCGGACTCCGAATGGCGCGAGACTTTGCGAGGCATCTCCGTGTGCCAAAAATAGGCCGCGGGCACAGCCGCGCCCAAAAAGACCCATCCGAAGACCGGGGCGCCAAGTTCGTCCAGCGGAAAAAGGCCACAAAAACGGGTGGGCTGTATCCTTGGGGGGTGGGGCTAGCCAACTTCGTCCGCCGGACTCCGAATGGCGCGAGACTTTGCGAGGCATCTCCGTGTGCCAAAAATAGGCCGTGGGCACAGCCGCGCCCAAAAATACCCGTCCGAAGACCGGGGCGCCAAGTTCGTCCAGCGGAAAAAGGCCACAAAAACGGGTGGGCTATAGCCTTGGGAGGTGGGGCTGGCCAACTTCGTCCGCCGGACTCGGAATGGCGCGAGATTTAGCGAGGTGCCTCCGTGCCCCAAAAATAGGCCGCGGACAGAGCCGCGCCCAAAAATACCCGCCCGAAGGCCGGGGCGCCAAGTTCGTCCAGCGGAAAAAGGCCACAAAAACGGGTGGGCTATAGCCTTGGGGGGTGGGGCTGGCCAACTTCGTCCGCCGGACTCGGAATGGCGCGAGACTATGCGAGGCACCTCTGTGTGCCAAAAATAGGCCGTGGGCACAGCCGCGCCGAAAAATAACAGCCCGAAGGCCGGGGCGCCAAGTTCGTCCAGCGCAAAAAGGCCACAAAAACGGGTGGGCTATAGCCTTGGGGGGTGGGGCTGGCCAACTTCATCCGCCGGACTCCGAATGGCGCGAGACTTTGCGAGGCATCTCCGTGTGCCAAAAGTAGGCCGCGGACACAGCCGCGCACAACAATACCCGCCCGAAGGCCGGGGCGCCAAGTTCGTCCAGCGGAAAAAGGCCACAAAAACGGGTGGGCTATAGCCTTGGGGGGTGGGGCTGGCCGACTTCGTCCGCCGGACTCGGAATGGCGCGAGACTTTACGAGGCGCTTCCGTGTCCCAAAAATAGGCCGCGGGCACAGCCGCGCCCAAAAATACCAGCCCGAGGGCCGGGGCGCCAAGTTCGTCCAGCGGAAAAAGGCCACAAAAACGGGTGGGCTATAGCCTTGGGGGGTGGGGCTGGCCAACTTCGTCCGCCGGACTCGGAATGGCGCGAGACTTTGCGAGGCGCCTCCGTGTGCCAAAAATAGGCTGCGGGCACAGCCGCGCCGAAAAATACAAGCCCGAAGGCCGGGGCGCCAAGTTCGTCCAGCGGAAAAAGGCCACAAAAACGGGTGGGCTATAGCCTTGGGGGGTGGGGCTGGCCAACTTCATCCGCCGGACTCCGAATGGCGCGAGACTTTGCGAGGCATCTCCGTGTGCCAAAAATAGGCCGCGGGCACAGCCGCGCCCAAAAATACCCGCCCGAAGACCGGGGCGCCAAGTTCGTCCAGCGGAAAAAGGCCACAAAAACGGGTGGGCTATAGCCTTGGGGGGTGGGGCTGGCCAACTTCGTCCGCCGGACTCGGAATGGCACGAGACTTTGCGAGGCGCCTCCGTGTGCAAAAAATAGGCCGCTGACTCAGCCGCGCCCAACAATACCCGCCCGAAGGCCAGGGCGCCAAGTTCGTCCAGCGGAAAAAGGCCACAAAAACGGGTGGGCTATAGCCTTGGGGGGTGGGGCTGGCCAACTTCGTCCGCCGGACTCAGAATGGCGCGAGACTTTACGAGGCACCTCCGTGTCCCAAAAATAGGTAGCGGGCACAGCCGCACCCAAAAATACCAGCCCGAAGGCCGGGGCGCCAAGTTCGTCCAGCGGAAAAAGGCCACAAAAACGGGAGGGCTATAGCCTTGGGGGGTGGGGCTGGCCAACTTCGTCCGCCGGACTCGGAATGGCGCGAGACTTTGCGAGGCACCTCCGTGTCCCAAAAATAGGACGCGGGCACAGCCACACCCAAAAATACCAGCCCGAAGGCCGGGGCGCCAAGTTCGTCCAGCGGAAAAAGGCCACAAAAACGGGAGGGCTATAGCCTTGGGGGGTGGGGCTGGCCAACTTCGTCCGCCGGACTGGGAATGGCGCGAGACTTTACGAGGCGCCTCCTTGTGCCAAAAATAGGCCGCGGACACAGCCGCGCCCAAAAATACGAACCCGAAGGCCGGGGCGCCAACATCGTCAAGCGGAAAAAGGCCACAAAAACGGGTGGGCTATAGCCTTGGGGGGTGGGGCTTGCCAACTTCGTCCGCCGGACTCGGAATGGCTTGAGACTTTGCGAGGCGCCTCCGTGTGCCAAAAATAGGCCGCGGTCACAGCCGCGCCAAAAAATACCCGCCCGAAGGCCGGGGCGCCAAGTTCGTCCAGCGGAAAAAGGCCACAAAAACGGGTGGGCTATAGCCTTGGGGGGTGGGGCCGCCGAACTTCGTCCGCCGGACTCGGAATGGCGTGAGACTATACGAGGCGCCACCGTGTGCCAAAAATAGGCCGCGGGCACAGCCGCGCCCAAAAATACCCGCCCGAAGGCCGGGGCGCCAAGTTCGTCCAGCGGAAAAAGGCCACAAAAACGGGTGGGCTACAGCCTTGGGGGGTGGGGCTGGCCCACTTCGTCCGCCGGACTCGGAATGGCGTGAGACTTTGTGAGGCGCCTCCGTGTCCCAAAAATAGGCCGCGGACACAGCCGCGCCCAAAAATACCCGCCCAAAGGCCGGGGCGCCAAGTTCGTCCAGCTGAAAAAGGCCACAAAAACGGGTGGGCTACAGCCTTGGGGGGTGGGGCTGGCCCACTTCGTCCGCCGGACTCGGAATGGCGTGAGACTTTGTGAGGCGCCTCCGTGTCCCAAAAATAGTCCGCGGACACAGCCGCGCCCAAAAATACCCGCCCGAAGGCCGGGGCGCCAAGTTCGTCCAGCGGAAAAAGGCCACAAAAACAGGTGACCTATAGCCTTGGGGGGTGGGGCTGGCCGACTTCGTCCGCCGGACTCGGAATGGCGCGAGACTTTACGAGGCGCTTCCGTGTCCCAAAAATAGGCCGCGGGCACAGCCGTACCCAAAAATACCAGCCCGAAGGCCGGGGCGCCAAGTTCGTCCAGCGGAAAAAGGCCACCAAAACGGGTCGGCTATAACCTTGGGGGTTGGGGCTGGCCAACTTCGCGGCCGGACTCAGATTGGCGCAAGACTTTACGAGGCGCCCCCATGTTTCAAAAATAGGCCGCGGGCACAGCCGCGCCCAAAAATACCCGCCCGAAGGCCGGGGCGCCAAGTTCGTCCAGCGGAAAAAGGCCACAAAAACGGGTGGGCTATAGCCTTGGGGGGTGGGGCTGGCCCACTTCGTCCGCCGGACTCGGAATGGCGTGAGACTTTGTGAGGCGCCTCCGTGTCCCAAAAATAGGCCGCGGACACAGCCGCGCCCAAAAATACCCGCCCAAAGGCCGGGGCGCCAAGTTCGTCCAGCTGAAAAAGGCCACAAAAACGGGTGGGCTACAGCCTTGGGGGGTGGGGCTGGCCCACTTCGTCCGCCGGACTCGGAATGGCGTGAGACTTTGTGAGGCGCCTCCGTGTCCCAAAAATAGTCCGCGGACACAGCCGTACCCAAAAATACCCGCCCGAAGGCCGGGGCGCCAAGTTCGTCCAGCGGAAAAAGGCCACAAAAACAGGTGACCTATAGCCTTGGGGGGTGGGGCTGGCCGACTTCGTCCGCCGGACTCGGAATGGCGCGAGACTTTACGAGGCGCTTCCGTGTCCCAAAAATAGGCCGCGGCCACAGCCGTACCCAAAAATACCAGCCCGAAGGCCGGGGCGCCAAGTTCGTCCAGCGGAAAAAGGCCACCAAAACGGGTCGGCTATAGCCTTGGGGGGTGGGGCTGGCCAACTTCGTCCGCCGGACTCGGAATGGCGCGAGACTATGCGAGGCACCTCTGTGTGCCAAAAATAGGCCGTGGGCACAGCCGCGCCGAAAAATAACAGCCCGAAGGCCGGGGCGCCAAGTTCGTCCAGCGCAAAAAGGCCACAAAAACGGGTGGGCTATAGCCTTGGGGGGTGGGGCTGGCCAACTTCATCCGCCGGACTCCGAATGGCGCGAGACTTTGCGAGGCATCTCCGTGTGCCAAAAGTAGGCCGCGGACACAGCCGCGCACAACAATACCCGCCCGAAGGCCGGGGCGCCAAGTTCGTCCAGCGGAAAAAGGCCACAAAAACGGGTGGGCTATAGCCTTGGGGGGTGGGGCTGGCCGACTTCGTCCGCCGGACTCGGAATGGCGCGAGACTTTACGAGGCGCTTCCGTGTCCCAAAAATAGGCCGCGGGCACAGCCGCGCCCAAAAATACCAGCCCGAGGGCCGGGGCGCCAAGTTCGTCCAGCGGAAAAAGGCCACAAAAACGGGTGGGCTATAGCCTTGGGGGGTGGGGCTGGCCGACTTCGTCCGCCGGACTCGGAATGGAGCGAGACTTTGCGAGGCACCTCCGTGCCCCAAAAATAGGCCGCGGGTACAGCCGCGCCCAAAAATACCCACCCGAAGGCCGGGGCGCCAAGTTCGTCCAGCGGAAAAAGGCCACAAAAACGGGTGGGCTATAGCCTTGGGGGGTGGGGCTGGCCAACTTCGTCCGCCGGACTCGGAATGGCGCGAGACTTTGCGAGGTGCCTCCGTGTGCCAAAAATAGGCCGTGGACACAGCTATACCCAAAAATACCTGCCCGAAGGCCGGGGCGCCAAGTTCGTCCAGCGGAAAAAGGCCACCAAAACGGGTCGGCTATAGCCTTGGGGGGTGGGGCTGGCCAACTTCGCCCGCCGGACTCGGAATGGCGTGAGACTTTGCAAGGCGCATCCGTGTGTAAAAAATATGCCGTGGGCACAGCCGCGCCCAAAAATACCCGCCCGAAGGCCGGGGCGCCAAGTTCGTCCAGCGGAAAAAGGCCACAAAAACGGGTGGGCTATAGCCTTGGGGGGTGGGGCTGGCCAACTTCGTCCGCCGGACTCGGAATGGAGCGAGACTTTGCGAGGCACCTCCGTGCCCCAAAAATAGGCCGCGGGTACAGCCGCGCCCAAAAATACCCACCCGAAGGCCGGGGCGCCAAGTTCGTCCAGCGGAAAAAGGCCACAAAAACGGGTGGGCTATAGCCTTGGGGGGTGGGGCTGGCCAACTTCGTCCGCCGGACTCGGAATGGCGCGAGACTTTGCGAGGTGCCTCCGTGTGCCAAAAATAGGCCGTGGACACAGCTATACCCAAAAATACCTGCCCGAAGGCCGGGGCGCCAAGTTCGTCCAGCGGAAAAAGGCCACCAAAACGGGTCGGCTATAGCCTTGGGGGGTGGGGCTGGCCAACTTCGCCCGCCGGACTCGGAATGGCGTGAGACTTTGCGAGGCGCATCCGTGTGTAAAAAATATGCCGCGGGCACAGCCGCGCGGAAAAATACCCACCCGAAGGCCGGGGCGTCAAGTTCGTCCAGCGGAAAAAGGCCACAAAAACGGGTGGGCTATAGCCTTGGGGGGTGGGGCTGGCCAACTTCATCCGCCGGACTCCGAATGGCGCGAGACTTTGCGAGGCGCCTCCGTGTGCAAAAAATAGGCCGCTGACTCAGCCGCGCCCAACAATACCCGCCCGAAGGCCAGGGCGCCAAGTTCGTCCAGCGGAAAAAGGCCACAAAAACGGGTGGGCTATAGCCTTGGGGGGTGGGGCTGGCCAACTTCGTCCGCCGGACTCAGAATGGCGCGAGACTTTACGAGGCGCCTCCGTGTCCCAAAAATAGGCAGCGGGCACAGCCGCACCCAAAAATACCAGCCCGAAGGCCGGGGCGCCAAGTTCGTCCAGCGGAAAAAGGCCACAAAAACGGGAGGGCTATAGCCTTGGGGGGTGGGGCTGGCCAACTTCGTCCGCCGGACTCGGAATGGCGCGAGACTTTGCGAGGGACCTCCGTGTCCCAAAAATAGGACGCGGGCACAGCCGCACCCAAAAATACCAGCCCGAAGGCCGGGGCGCCAAGTTCGTCCAGCGGAAAAAGGCCACAAAAACGGGAGGGCTATAGCCTTGGGGGGTGGGGCTGGCCAACTTCGTCCGCCGGACTGGGAATGGCGCGAGACTTTACGAGGCGCCTCCTTGTGCCAAAAATAGGCCGCGGACACAGCCGCGCCCAAAAATACGAACCCGAAGGCCGGGGCGCCAACATCGTCAAGCGGAAAAAGGCCACAAAAACGGGTGGGCTATAGCCTTGGGGGGTGGGGCTTGCCAACTTCGTCCGCCGGACTCGGAATGGCTTGAGACTTTGCGAGGCGCCTCCGTGTGCCAAAAATAGGCCGCGGGCACAGCCGCGCCAAAAAATACCCGCCCGAAGGCCGGGGCGCCAAGTTCGTCCAGCGGAAAAAGGCCACAAAAACGGGTGGGCTATAGCCTTGGGGGGTGGGGCCGCCGAACTTCGTCCGCCGGACTCGGAATGGCGTGAGACTATACGAGGCGCCACCGTGTGCCAAAAATAGGCCGCGGGCACAGCCGCGCCCAAAAATACCCACCCGAAGGCCGGGGCGCCAAGTTCGTCCAGCGGAAAAAGGCCACAAAAACGGGTGGGCTATAGCCTTGGGGGGTGGGGCTGGCCAACTTCGTCCGCCGGACTCGGAATGGAGCGAGACTTTGCGAGGCACCTCCGTGCCCCAAAAATAGGCCGCGGGTACAGCCGCGCCCAAAAATACCCACCCGAAGGCCGGGGCGCCAAGTTCGTCCAGCGGAAAAAGGCCACAAAAACGGGTGGGCTATAGCCTTGGGGGGTGGGGCTGGCCAACTTCGTCCGCCGGACTCGGAATGGCGCGAGACTTTGCGAGGTGCCTCCGTGTGCCAAAAATAGGCCGTGGACACAGCTATACCCAAAAATACCTGCCCGAAGGCCGGGGCGCCAAGTTCGTCCAGCGGAAAAAGGCCACCAAAACGGGTCGGCTATAGCCTTGGGGGGTGGGGCTGGCCAACTTCGCCCGCCGGACTCGGAATGGCGTGAGACTTTGCGAGGCGCATCCGTGAGTAAAAAATATGCCGCGGGCACAGCCGCGCGGAAAAATACCCGCCCGAAGGCCGGGGCGTCAAGTTCGTCCAGCGGAAAAAGGCCACAAAAACGGGTGGGCTATAGCCTTGGGGGGTGGGGCCGCCGAACTTCGTCCGCCGGACTCGGAATGGCGTGAGACTTTGTGAGGCACCTCCGTGTCCCAAAATAGGATGCGGGTAGAGCCGCGCCCAAAAATACCCGCCCGAAGGCCAGGGCGCCAAGTTCGTCCAGCGGAAAAAGGCCACAAAAACGGGTGGGCTATAGCTTGGGCGGTGGGGCTGGCCAACTTCGTCCGCCGGACTCGGAATGGCGCGAGACTTTGCGAGGAGCCTCCGTGTGCCAAAAATAGGCTATGGGCACAGCCGCGGCCAAAAATACCCGCCCGAAGGCCGGGGCGCCAAGTTCGTCCAGCGGAAAAAGGCCACCAAAACGGGTCGGCTATAGCCTTGGGGGGTGGGGCTGGCCAACTTCGCCCGCCGGACTCAGAATGGCGCGAGACTTTGCAAGGCACCTCCGTGTGTCAAAAATAGGCCGCGGGCACAGCCGCGCCCAAAAATACCCGCCCGAAGGCCGGGGCGCCAAGTTCGTCCAGTGGAAAAAGGCCACAAAAACTGGTGGGCTATAGCCTTGGGTGGTGGGGCTGGCCAACTTCGTCCGCCGGACTCGGAATGGCGCGAGACTTTGTGAGGCACCTCCGTGTCCCAAAATAGGACGCGGGTACAGCCGCGCCCAAAAATACCCGCCCGAAGGCTGGGGCGCCAAGTTCGTCCAGCGGAAAAAGGCCACAGAAACGGTTGGGCTATAGCCTTGGGGGGTGGGGCTGGCCAACTTCGTCCGCCGGACTCGGAATGGCGCGAGACTTTGCGAGGCACCTCCGTGTCCCAAAAATAGGCCGCGGGTACAGCCGCGCCCAAAAATACCCGCCCGAAGGCCGGGGCGCCAAGTTCGTCCAGCGGAAAAAGGCCACAAAAACGGGTGGGCTATAGCCTTGGGGGGTGGGGCTGGCCAACTTCGTCCGCCGGACTCGGAATGGCGCGAGACGTTGCGAGGCACCTCCGTGTGCAAAAAATAGACCGTGGGTACAGCCGCACCCAAAAATACCGCCCGAAGGCCGGGGCGCCGTCCAGCGGAAAAAGGCCACAAAAACGGGTGGCGTATAGCCTTGGGGGGTGGGGCTGGCCAACTTCGTCCGCCGGACTCGGAATGGCGTGATACTTTGCGAGACACCTTCGTGTGCCAAAAATAGGCCGCGGACACAGCCGCGCCCAAAAATACCCGCCCGAAGGTCGTGGCACCAAGTTCGTCCAGCGGAAAAAGGCCACAAAAACGGGTGGGCCATAGCCTTGGGGTGTGGGGCTGGCCAACTTCGTCCGCCGGACTCGGAATGGCGCGAGACTTTACGAGATGCCTCCATGTACCAAAAATGGGCCGCGGGTACAGCCGCGCCCAATAATACCCGCCCGAAGGCCGGAGCGCCATGTTCGTCCAGCGGAAAAAGGCCACAAAAACGGGTGGGCTATAGCCTTGGGCGGTGGGGCTCGCCAACTTTGCCGCCAAACTCAGAATGGCGCGAGACTTTGTGAGGCACCTCCGTGTGCCAAAAATATGCCGCGGGCTCAGCCGCGCCCAAAAATACCTGCCCAAAGGCCGGGGCGCCAAGTTCGTCCAGCGGAAAAAGGCCAGAAAAACGGGTGGGATATAGCCTTGGGGGGTGGGGCTGGCCAACTTCGTCCGCCGGACTCGGAATGGCGCGAGACTTTACGAGGCACTTCCGTGTGCCAAAAAGAGGCCGCGGGCACAGCCGCATCCAAAAATACCCACCCGAAGGCCGGGGCGCCAAGTTCGTCCAGCGGAAAAAGGCCACAAAAACGGGTGGGCTATAGCCTGGGGGGTGGGGCTGGCCAACTTCGTCCGCCGGACTCGGAATGGCGCGAGACTTTGCGAGACGCCTCCGTGTGCCAAAAATAGTCCGCGGCCACAACCACGCCCAAAAATAACCGCCCGAAGGCCGGGGCGCCAAGTTCGTCCAGCGGAAAAAGGCCACAAAAACGGGTGGGCTATAGCTTGGGCGGTGGGGCTGGCCAACTTTGCCGCCGGACTCAGAATGGCGCGAGACTTTGCGAGGCGCCTCCGTGTCCCAAAAATAGGCCGCGGGTACAGCCGCGCCCAAAAATACCGGCGCCAAAAGCCTGGGCGCCAGGTTCGTCGAGCGGAAAAAGGCCACAAAAACGGGTGGGCTATAGGCTTGGGGGGTGGGGCTGGCCGACTTCGTCCGCCGGACTCGGAATGGGGCGAGACTTTGCGAGGCACCTTCGTGTCCTAAAAATAGGCCGCGGTCACAGCCGCGCCCAAAAATACCCGCCCGAAAGCCGGGGCGCCAGGTTCGTCCAGCGGAAAAAGGCCACAAAAACGGGTGGGCTATAGCCTTGGGGGGTGGGGCTGGCCGACTTCGTCCGCCCGACTCGGAATGGGGCGAGACTTTGCGAGGCAACTCCGTGTCCCAAAAATAGGCTGCGGTAATAGCAGCGCCCAAAAATACCCGCCCGAAGGCCGGGGCGCCAAGTTCGTCCAGCGGAAAAAGGCCACAAAAACGGGTGGGCTATAGCATGGGGGGTGGGGCTGGCCAACTTCGTCCGCCGGACTCGGAATGGAGCGAGACTTTGCGAGGCACCTCCGTGTCCCAAAAATAGGCCGCGGGCACAGCCGCGCCCAAAAATACCCGCCCGAAAGCCGGGGCGCCAGGTTCGTCCAGCGGAAAAAGGCCACAAAAACGGTGGGCTATAGCCTTGGGGGCTGGGGCTGGCCAACTTTGCCGCCGGACTCAGAATGGCGCGAGACTTTGCGAGGCACCTCCGTGTGCCAAAAATAGGCCGCGGGCTCAGCCGCGCCCAAAAATACCTGCCCAAAGGCCGGGGCGCCAAGTTCGTCCAGCGGAAAAAGGCCACAAAAACGAGTGGGATATAGCCTTGGGGGGTGGGGCTGGCCAACTTCGTCCGGCGGACTTGGAATGGCGTGAGACTTTACGAGGCACCTCCGTGTGCCAAAAATAGGCCGCGGGCACAGCCGCACCCAAAAATACCCACCCGAAGGCCGGGGCGCCAAGTTCGTCCAGCGGAAAAAGGCCACAAAAATGGGTGGGCTATAGCCTGGGGGGTGGGGCTGGCCAACTTCGTCCGCCGGACTCGAAATGGCGCGAGACTTCGCGAGGCACCTACGTGTGCCAAAAATAGGACGATGGCACAGCCGCGCCCAAAAATACCCGCCCGAAGGCCCGAGCGCCAAGTTCGTCCAGCGGAAAAAGGCCACAAAAACGGGTGGGCTATAGCCTTGGGGGGTGGGGCTGGCCAACTTCGTCCACCGGACTCGGAATGGCGCGAGACTTTGCGAGGTGCCTCCGTGTCTAAAAAATAGGCCACGAACATAGCCGCACCCAGAAATACCCAACCGAAGGCCGGGGCGCCAAGTTCGTCCAGCGGAAAAAGGCCACAAAAACGGGTGGGCTATAGCCTTGGGGGGTGGGGCTGGTCAACTTCGTCCGCCGGACTCGGATTGGCGCGAGACTTTGTGAGGTGCCTCTGTGTACCAAAAATAGGCCGCGGACACAGCCGCGCCCAAAAATACCCGCCCGAAGGCCGGGGCGCCAAGTTCGTCCAGCGGAAAAAGGCCACAAAAACGGGTGGGCTATAGCCTTGGGGGGTGGGGCTGGCCAACTTCGTCCGCCTGACTCGGAATGGCGCGAGACATTGCGAGGCGCCTCCATGTCCCAAAAATAGGCCGCGGGCCCAGGCGTGCCCAAAAATACCCGCCCGAAGGCCGGGGCGCCAAGTTCGTCCAGCGGAAAAAGGCCACAAAAACGGGTGGGCTATAGCCTGGGGGGTGGGGCTGGCCAACTTCGTCCGCCGGACTCGAAATAGCGCGAGACTTCACGAGGCACCTACGTGTGCCAAAAATAGGATGATGGCACAGCCGCGCCCAAAAATACCAGCCCGAAGGCCCGAGCGCCAAGTTCGTCCAGCGGAAAAAGGCCACAAAAACGGGTGGGCTATAGCCTTGGGGGGTGGGGCTGGCCAACTTCGTCCGCCGGACTCGGAATGGCGCGAGACTTTGCGAGGCGCCTCCGTGTGCCAAAAATAGGCCGCGGCCACAGCCGCGCCCAAAAATACTCGCCCGAAGGCCGGGGCGCCAAGTTCGTCCAGCGGAAAAAGGCCATAAAAACGGGTGGGCTATATCCTTGGGGGGTGGGGCTGGCCAACTTCGTCCGCCGGACTCGGAATGGCGCGAGACTTTGCGAGGCGCCTCCGTGTGCCAAAAATAGTCTGCGGCCACAGCGGCGTCCAAAAATACCCGCCCGAAGGCCGGGGCGCCAAGTTCGTCCAGCGGAAAAAGGCCACAAAAACGGGTGGGCTATAGCCTTGGGGGGTGGGGCTGGCCAACTTCGTCCCCCGGACTCGGAATGGCGCGAGACTTTACGAGGCACCTCCGTGTGCAAAAAATAGGCCGCGGGCACAGCCGCGCCCAAAAATACCCGCCCGAAGGCCGGGGTGCCATGTTCGTCCAGCGGAAAAAGGCCACAACAACCGGTGGGCTATAGGCTTGGGGGGTGAGGCTGGCCAACTTCGTCCCCCGGACTCGGAATGGAGCGAGACTTTACGAGGCGCCTCCGTGTGCCAAAAATAGGCCGCGGCCACAGCCGCGCCCAAAAATACCCGCCCGAAGGCCGAGGCGCCAAGTTCGTCCAGCGGAAAAAGGCCACAACAATGGGTGGGCTATTGCCTTGAGGGGTGGGGCTGGCCGACTTCGTCCGCCGGACTCGGAATGGTGCGAGACTTTTCGAGGTGCCTCCGTGTGCCAAAAATAGGCCGCGGGCACAGCCGCGCCCAAAAATACCCGCCCGAAGGCCGGGGCGCCAAGTTCGTCCAGCGGAAAAAGCCCACAAAAACGGGTGGGCTATAGCCTTGAGGGGTGGGGCTGGCCAATTCGTCCGCCGGACTCGGAATGGTACGAGACTTTGTGAGGCGACTCCGTGACCCAAAAATAGGCCGCGGCCACAGCCGTACCCAAAAATACCCGCCTGAAGGCCGGGGCGCCAAGTTCGTCTAGCGGAAAAAGGCCAAAAAAACGGGGGGGCTATAGCCTTGGGGGGTGTGGCCGGCCGACTTCGTCCGCCGGACTCGGAATGGCGCGAGAGTTTACGAGGCGTCTACGTGTGCGAAAAATAGGCCGCGGGCACAGCCGCGCCCAAAAATACCCGCCCGAAGGCCGGGGCGCCAAGTTCGTCCAGCGGACAAAGGCCACAAAAATGGGTGGGCTATAGCCTTGGGGGGTGGGGCTGGCCAAGTTCGTCCGCCGGACTCGGAACGGCGCGAGACTTTACGACGCGCCTCCGTGTGCCAAAAATAGGTCGGGGGTACAGCCGCGCCCAAAAATACCCGCCCGAAGGCCGGGGCGCCAAGTTCGTCCAGCGGAAAAAGGCCACAAAAACGGGTGGGCTATAGCCTTGGGGGGTGTGGCTGGCCAAGTTCGTCCGCCGGACTCGGAATGGCGCGAGAGTTTGCGAGGCGCCTCCGTGTGCAAAAAATAGGCCGCGGGCACAGCCGCGCCCAAAAATACCTGCCCGAAGGCCGGGGCGCCAAGTTCGTCCAGCGGACAAAGGCCACAAAAATGGGTGCGCTATAGCCTTGGGGGGTGGGGCTGGCCAAGTTCGTCCGCCGGACTCGGAACGGCGCGAGACTTTACGACGCGCCTCCGTGTGCCAAAAATAGGTCGGGGGTACAGCCGCGCCCAAAAATACCCGCCCGAAGGCCGGGGCGCCAAGTTCGTCAACCGGAAAAAGGCCACAAAAACGGGTGGGCTATAGCCTTGCGGGGTGGCGCTGGCTAACTTCGTCCGCCGGACTCGGAATGGCACGAGGCTTTGCAAGGCGCCTCCGTGTCCCAAAAATAGGCCGATGGCACAGCCGTGCCCAAAAATACCCGCCCGAAGGCCGGGGCGCCAAGTTCGTCCAGCGGAAAAAGGCCACAAAAACGGGTGGGCTATAGCCTTGGGGGGTTGGGCTAGCCAACTTCATCCGCCGGACTCGGAATGGAGCGAGACTTTGCGAGGCACCTCCGTGTGCCAAAAATAGGCCGCGTGCACAGCCGCGCCCAAAAATACCCGCCCAAAGGCCGGGGCGCCAAGTTCGTCCAGCGGAAAAAGGCCACAAAAACGGGTGGGCTATAGCCTGGGGGGTGGGGCTGGCCAACTTCGTCCGCCGGACTCGGAATGGCGCGAGACTTTGCGAGACGCCTCCGTGTGCCAAAAATAGTCCGCGGCCACAACCACGCCCAAAAATAACCGCCCGAAGGCCGGGGCGCCAAGTTCGTCCAGCGGAAAAAGGCCACAAAAACGGGTGGGCTATAGCTTGGGCGGTGGGGCTGGCCAACTTTGCCGCCGGACTCAGAATGGCGCGAGACTTTGCGAGGCGCCTCCGTGTCCCAAAAATAGGCCGCGGGTACAGCCGCGCCCAAAAATACCCGCCCGAAAGCCTGGGCGCCAGGTTCGTCGAGCGGAAAAAGGCCACAAAAACGGGTGGGCTATAGGCTTGGGGGGTGGGGCTGGCCGACTTCGTCCGCCGGACTCGGAATGGGGCGAGACTTTGCGAGGCACCTTCGTGTCCTAAAAATAGGCCGCGGTCACAGCCGCGCCCAAAAATACCCGCCCGAAAGCCGGGGCGCCAGGTTCGTCCAGCGGAAAAAGGCCACAAAAACGGGTGGGCTATAGCCTTGGGGGGTGGGGCTGGCCGACTTCGTCCGCCCGACTCGGAATGGGGCGAGACTTTGCGAGGCACCTCCGTGTCCCAAAAATAGGCTGCGGTAATAGCAGCGCCCAAAAATACCCGCCCGAAGGCCGGGGCGCCAAGTTCGTCCAGCGGAAAAAGGCCACAAAAACGGGTGGGCTATAGCATGGGGGGTGGGGCTGGCCAACTTCGTCCGCCGGACTCGGAATGGAGCGAGACTTTGCGAGGCACCTCCGTGTCCCAAAAATAGGCCGCGGGCACAGCCGCGCCCAAAAATACCCGCCCGAAAGCCGGGGCGCCAGGTTCGTCCAGCGGAAAAAGGCCACAAAAACGGTGGGCTATAGCCTTGGGGGCTGGGGCTGGCCAACTTTGCCGCCGGACTCAGAATGGCGCGAGACTTTGCGAGGCACCTCCGTGTGCCAAAAATAGGCCGCGGGCTCAGCCGCGCCCAAAAATACCTGCCCAAAGGCCGGGGCGCCAAGTTCGTCCAGCGGAAAAAGGCCACAAAAACGAGTGGGATATAGCCTTGGGGGGTGGGGCTGGCCAACTTCGTCCGGCGGACTTGGAATGGCGTGAGACTTTACGAGGCACCTCCGTGTGCCAAAAATAGGCCGCGGGCACAGCCGCACCCAAAAATACCCACCCGAAGGCCGGGGCGCCAAGTTCGTCCAGCGGAAAAAGGCCACAAAAATGGGTGGGCTATAGCCTGGGGGGTGGGGCTGGCCAACTTCGTCCGCCGGACTCGAAATGGCGCGAGACTTCGCGAGGCACCTACGTGTGCCAAAAATAGGACGATGGCACAGCCGCGCCCAAAAATACCCGCCCGAAGGCCCGAGCGCCAAGTTCGTCCAGCGGAAAAAGGCCACAAAAACGGGTGGGCTATAGCCTTGGGGGGTGGGGCTGGCCAACTTCGTCCACCGGACTCGGAATGGCGCGAGACTTTGCGAGGTGCCTCCATGTCTAAAAAATAGGCCACGAACATAGCCGCACCCAGAAATACCCAACCGAAGGCCGGGGCGCCAAGTTCGTCCAGCGGAAAAAGGCCACAAAAACGGGTGGGCTATAGCCTTGGGGGGTGGGGCTGGTCAACTTCGTCCGCCGGACTCGGATTGGCGCGAGACTTTGTGAGGTGCCTCTGTGTACCAAAAATAGGCCGCGGACACAGCCGCGCCCAAAAATACCCGCCCGAAGGCCGGGGCGCCAAGTTCGTCCAGCGGAAAAAGGCCACAAAAACGGGTGGGCTATAGCCTTGGGGGGTGGGGCTGGCCAACTTCGTCCGCCTGACTCGGAATGGCGCGAGACATTGCGAGGCGCCTCCATGTCCCAAAAATAGGCCGCGGGCCCAGCCGTGCCCAAAAATACCCGCCCGAAGGCCGGGGCGCCAAGTTCGTCCAGCGGAAAAAGGCCACAAAAACGGGTGGGCTATAGCCTGGGGGGTGGGGCTGGCCAACTTCGTCCGCCGGACTCGAAATAGCGCGAGACTTCACGAGGCACCTACGTGTGCCAAAAATAGGATGATGGCACAGCCGCGCCCAAAAATACCAGCCCGAAGGCCCGAGCGCCAAGTTCGTCCAGCGGAAAAAGGCCACAAAAACGGGTGGGCTATAGCCTTGGGGGGTGGGGCTGGCCAACTTCGTCCGCCGGACTCGGAATGGCGCGAGACTTTGCGAGGCGCCTCCGTGTGCCAAAAATAGGCCGCGGCCACAGCCGCGCCCAAAAATACTGGCCCGAAGGCCGGGGCGCCAAGTTCGTCCAGCGGAAAAAGGCCATAAAAACGGGTGGGCTATATCCTTGGGGGGTGGGGCTGGCCAACTTCGTCCGCCGGACTCGGAATGGCGCGAGACTTTGCGAGGCGCCTCCGTGTGCCAAAAATAGTCCGCGGCCACAGCGGCGTCCAAAAATACCCGCCCGAAGGCCGGGGCGCCAAGTTCGTCCAGCGGAAAAAGGCCACAAAAACGGGTGGGCTATAGCCTTGGGGGGTGGGGCTGGCCAACTTCGTCCCCCGGACTCGGAATGGCGCGAGACTTTACGAGGCACCTCCGTGTGCAAAAAATAGGCCGCGGGCACAGCCGCGCCCAAAAATACCCGCCCGAAGGCCGGGGTGCCATGTTCGTCCAGCGGAAAAAGGCCACAACAACCGGTGGGCTATAGGCTTGGGGGGTGAGGCTGGCCAACTTCGTCCCCCGGACTCGGAATGGAGCGAGACTTTACGAGGCGCCTCCGTGTGCCAAAAATAGGCCGCGGCCACAGCCGCGCCCAAAAATACCCGCCCGAAGGCCGAGGCGCCAAGTTCGTCCAGCGGAAAAAGGCCACAACAACGGGTGGGCTATTGCCTTGAGGGGTGGGGCTGGCCGACTTCGTCCGCCGGACTCGGAATGGTGCGAGACTTTTCGAGGTGCCTCCGTGTGCCAAAAATAGGCCGCGGGCACAGCCGCGCCCAAAAATACCCGCCCGAAGGCCGGGGCGCCAAGTTCGTCCAGCGGAAAAAGCCCACAAAAACGGGTGGGCTATAGCCTTGAGGGGTGGGGCTGGCCAATTCGTCCGCCGGACTCGGAATGGTACGAGACTTTGTGAGGCGACTCCGTGACCCAAAAATAGGCCGCGGCCACAGCCGTACCTAAAATCCCCGCCTGCAGGCCGGGGCGCCAAGTTCGTCTAGCGGAAAAAGGCCAAAAAAACGGGGGGGCTATAGCCTTGGGGGGTGTGGCCGGCCGACTTCGTCCGCCGGACTCGGAATGGCGCGAGAGTTTGCGAGGCGTCTACGTGTGCGAAAAATAGGCCGCGGGCACAGCCGCGCCCAAAAATACCCGCCCGAAGGCCGGGGCGCCAAGTTCGTCCAGCGGACAAAGGCCACAAAAATGGGTGGGCTATAGCCTTGGGGGGTGGGGCTGGCCAAGTTCGTCCGCCGGACTCGGAACGGCGCGAGACTTTACGACGCGCCTCCGTGTGCCAAAAATAGGTCGGGGGTACAGCCGCGCCCAAAAATACCCGCCCGAAGGCCGGGGCGCCAAGTTCGTCCAGCGGAAAAAGGCCACAAAAACGGGTGGGCTATAGCCTTGGGGGGTGTGGCTGGCCAAGTTCGTCCGCCGGACTCGGAATGGCGCGAGAGTTTGCGAGGCGCCTCCGTGTGCAAAAAATAGGCCGCGGGCACAGCCGCGCCCAAAAATACCTGCCCGAAGGCCGGGGCGCCAAGTTCGTCCAGCGGACAAAGGCCACAAAAATGGGTGCGCTATAGCCTTGGGGGGTGGGGCTGGCCAAGTTCGTCCGCCGGACTCGGAACGGCGCGAGACTTTACGACGCGCCTCCGTGTGCCAAAAATAGGTCGGGGGTACAGCCGCGCCCAAAAATACCCGCCCGAAGGCCGGGGCGCCAAGTTCGTCAACCGGAAAAAGGCCACAAAAACGGGTGGGCTATAGCCTTGCGGGGTGGCGCTGGCTAACTTCGTCCGCCGGACTCGGAATGGCACGAGGCTTTGCAAGGCGCCTCCGTGTCCCAAAAATAGGCCGATGGCACAGCCGTGCCCAAAAATACCCGCCCGAAGGCCGGGGCGCCAAGTTCGTCCAGCGGAAAAAGGCCACAAAAACGGGTGGGCTATAGCCTTGGGGGGTTGGGCTAGCCAACTTCATCCGCCGGACTCGGAATGGAGCGAGACTTTGCGAGGCACCTCCGTGTGCCAAAAATAGGCCGCGTGCACAGCCGCGCCCAAAAATACCCGCCCAAAGGCTGGGGCGCCAAGTTCGTCCACCGGAAAAAGACCACAAAAACGGGTGGGCTATAGCCTTGGGGGGTGGGGCTGGCCAATTTCGTCCGCCGGACTCGGAATGGTACGAGACTTTGCGAGGCGCCTCCGTGTCCCAAAAATAGGCCGCGGGCACAGCCGCGCCCAAAAATACCTGCTCGAAGGCTGCGGGGCCAAGTTCGTCCAGTGGAAATAGGCCACAAAAACGGGTTGGCTATAGCCTTGGGGGGTGGGGCTGGCCAACTTCATCCGCCGGACTCGGAATGGCGCTAGACATTGCGAGGCGCATCCGTGTGCCAAAAATAGGCCGCGGGCACAGCCGCGATCAAAAATACCCGTCCGACGGCCGGGGCGCCAAGTCCGTCCAGCGGAAAAAGGCCACAAAAACGGGTGGGCTATAGCCTTAGGGGGTGGGGCTGGCCGACTTCGTCCGCCGGACTCGGAATGGCGCGAGACTTTGCGAGGCGACTCCGTGTGCCAAAAATAGGCCGCGGGCACAGCCGCGCCCAAAAATACCCGCCCGAAGGCCGGGGCGCCAAGTTCGACCAGCGGAAAAAGGCCACAAAAACGGGTGGGCGATAGCCTTGGGGGGTGGGGTTGGCCAACTTCGTTCGCCGAGCTGGGAATGGCGCGAGACTTTGCGAGGCACCTCCGTGTGCCAAAAATAGGCCGTGGGCACAGCCACGCCCAAAAATACCCGACCGAAGGCCGGGGCCCCAAGTTCGTCCAGCGGAAAAAGGCCACAAAAACGGGTGGGCTATAGCCTTGGGGGGTGGGGCTGGCCAACTTCGTCCGCCGGACTCGGAATGGCGCGAGACTTTGCGAGGGGCCTCTGTGTACCAAAAATAGGCCGCGGCCACAGCCGCGCCCATAAATACCCGCCCGTAGGCCGGGGCGCCAAGTTTGTCCAGCGGAAAAAGGCCACAAAAACGGGTGTGCTACAGCCTTGGGGGGTGGGGTTGGCCAACTTCATTCGCCGGACTCGGAATGGCGTGAGACTTTGCGAGGCACCTCCGTGTGCCAAAAATAGGCCGCGGGCACAGCCGCGCCCAATAAATACCCGACCGAAGGCCGGGGCGCCAAGTTCGTCCTGCTGAAAAAGGCCACAAAAACGGGTGGGCTATAGCCTTGGGGGGTGGGGCTGGCCCACTTCGTCCGCCGGACTCGGAATGGCGCGAGACTTTGCGAGGCGCCTCCGTGTCCCAAAAATAGGCCGCGGGCACAGCCTCGCCCAAATATACCCCCCCGAGGGCCAGGGAGCCAAGTTCGTCAGGCGGAAAAAGGCCACAAAAACGGGTGGGCTATAGCCTTGGGGGGTGGGGCTGGCCAACTTAGTCCGCCGGACTCGGAATGACGCGAGACTTTGTGAGGCGCATCTGTGTGCCAAAAATAGGCCGCGGGCACAGCCGCGCCCAAAAATACCCGCCCAAAGGCCGGGGCGCCAAGTTCGACCAGCGGAAAAAGGCCACAAAAACGGGTGGGCGATAGCCTTGGGGGGTGGGGCTGGCCAAGTTCGTCCGCCGGACTCGGAACGGCGCGAGACTTTACGACGCGCCTCCGTGTGCCAAAAATAGGTCGGGGGTACAGCCGCGCCCAAAAATACCCGCCCGAAGGCCGGGGCGCCAAGTTCGTCCAGCGGAAAAAGGCCACAAAAACGGGTGGGCTATAGCCTTGGGGGGTGTGGCTGGCCAAGTTCGTCCGACGTGCTCGGAATGGCACGAGACTTTGCGAGGCGCCTCTGTGTCCCAAAAATAGGCCGCAGGCACAGCCGCACCCAAAAATACCCGCCCGAAGGCCGGGGCGCCAAGTTCGTCCAGCGGAAAATGGCCACAAAAACGGGTGGGCTATAGCCTTGGGGGGTGGGGCTGGCCCACTTCGTCCGCCGGACTCGGAATAACACGAGACTTTGTGAGGCGTCTCCGTGTGCCAAAAATAGGTTGCGGGCCCAGCCGCTCCCAAAAATACCCGCCCGAAGGCCGGGGCGCCAAGTTCGTCCAGCGGAAAAAGGCCACAAAAACGGGTGGGCTATAGCCTTGGGGGGTGGGGCTGGCCAACTTCGTCCTCCGGACTCGGAATGGCGCGAGACGTTGCGAGACGTCTCCGTGTGCCAAAAATAGGCCGCGGGCACAGCCGCGCCCAAAAATACCCGCACGAAGGACGGGGCGCCAAGTTCGTCCAGCGGAAAAAGGCCACAAAAACGGGTGGGCTATAGCCTTGGGGGGTGGGGCTGGCCAACTTCGTCCTCCGGACTCGGAATGGCGCGAGACGTTGCGAGACGTCTCCGGGTGCCAAAAATAGGACGCGGGCACAGCCGCTTACAAAAATACCCGCCCGAAGGACGGGGCGCCAAGTTCGTCCAGCGGAAAAAGGCCACAAAAACGGGTGGGCTATAGCCTTGGGGGGTGGGGCTGGCCAACTTAGTCCGCCGGACTCGGAATGACGCGAGACTTTGTGAGGCGCCTCTGTGTGGCAAAAATAGGCCGCGGGCACAGCCGCGCCCAAAAATACCCGCCCGAAGGCCGGGGCGCCAAGTTCGTCCAGCGGAAAAAGGCCACAAAAACGGGTGGGCTATAGCCTTGGGGGGTGGGGCTGGCCAACTTCGTCCGCCGGACTCGGAAGGGCGCGAGACTTTGCGAGGCGCCTCTGTGTCCAATAAATAGGCCGGGGCACAGCCGCGCCAAAAAATACCCGCCCGAAGGCCGGGGCGCCAATTTCGTCCTGCGGAAAAAGGCCACAAAAACGGGTGGCCTATAGCATTGGGGGGTGGGGCTGGCCGACTTCATCCGCCCTACTCGGAATGGCGCGAGACGTTGCGAGGCACCTCCGTGTGCAAAAAATAGGCCGCCGACTCAGCCGCGCCCAAAAATACCCGCCCGAAGGCCGGGGCGCCAAGTTCATCCAGCGGAAAAAGGCCACAAAAACGGGTGGGCTATAGCCTTGGGGGGTGGGGCTGGCAAACTTCGTCCTCCGGACTCGGAATGGCGCGAGACGTTGCGAGACATCTCCGTGTGTCAAAAATAGCCCGCGGGCACAGCCGCGCCCAAAAATACCCGCACGAAGGACGGGGCGCCAAGTTCGTCCAGCGGAAAAAGGCCACAAAAACGGGTGGGCTATAGCCTTGGGGGGTGGGGCTGGCCAACTTCGTCCTCCGGACTCGGAATTGCGCGAGACGTTGCGAGACGTCTCCGTGTGCCAAAAATAGGCCGCGTGCTCAGCCGCGCCCAAAAATACCCGCACGAAGGACGGGGCGCCAAGTTCGTCCAGCGGAAAAAGGCCACAAAAACGGGTGGGCTATAGCCTTGGGGGGTGGGGCTGGCCAACTTAGTCCGCCGGACTCGGAATGATGTGAGACTTTGTGAGGTGCCTCTGTGTGACAAAAATAGGCCGCGGGCACAGCCGCGCCCAAAAATACCCGCCCGAAGGACGGGGCGCCAAGTTCGTCCAGCGGAAAAAGGCCACAAAAACGGGTGGGCTATAGCCTTGGGGGGTGGGGCTGGCCAACTTCATCCGCCGAACTCGTAATGGCGCGAGACTTTGCGAGGTGCCTCCGTGTGCCAAAAATAGGCTGTGGGCACAGCCGCGCCCAAAAATACCCGCCCGAAGGCTGGGGCGCCAAGTTCGTCCAGCGGAAAAAGGCCACAAAAACGGGTGGGCTATAGCCTTGGGGGGTGGGGCTGGCCAACTTCGTCCGCCGGACTCGGAAGGGCGCGAGACTTTGCGAGGCGCCTCCGTGTGCCAAAAATAGGCCGCGGACTCAACCGCGCCCAAAAATACCCGCCCGAAGGCCGGGGCGCCAAGTTCGTCCAGCGGAAAAAGGCCACAAAAACGGGTGGGCTATAGCCTTGGGGGGTGGGGCTGGCCAACTTCGTCCGCCGGACTCGGAATGGCGCGAGACTTTACGAGGCACCTCCGTGTCAAATAAATAGGCCGCAGGCACAGCCGCGCCCAAAAATACCCGGCTGAAGGCCGGGTCGCCAAGTTTGTCCAGCGGAAAAAGGCCACAAAAACGGGTGGCCTATAGCCTTGGGGGGTGGGGCTGGTCAACTTCGTCCGCCGGACTCGGAATGGCATGAGACTTTACGAGGCGCCTCCGTGTCCAATAAATAGGCCGGGGCACAGCCGCGCCCAAAAATACCCGCCCGAAGGCCGGGGCGCCAATTTCGTCCTGCGGAAAAAGGCCACAAAAACGGGTGGCCTATAGCCTTGGGGGGTGGGGCTGGCCGACTTCATCCGCCGTACTCGGAATGGCACGAGACGTGGCGAGGCACCTCCGTGTGCAAAAAATAGGCCGCGGACTCAGCCGCGCCCAAAAATACCCCCCCGAAGGCCGGGGCGCCAAGTTCGTCCAGCGGAAAAAGGCCACAAAAACGGGTGGGCTATAGCCTTGGGGGGTGGGGCTGGCCAACTTCGTCCGCCGGACTCGGAATGGCGCGAGAATTTACGAGGCGCCTCCGTGTCAAATAAATAGGCCGCAGGCACAGCCGCTCCCAAAAATACCCGCTCGAAGGCCGGGGCGCCAATTTCGTCCTGCGGAAAAAGGCCACAAAAACGGGTGGCCTATAGCCTTGGGGGGTGGGGCTAGCCGACTTCATCCGCCGTACTCGGAATGGCACGAGACGTGGCGAGGCACCTCCGTGTGCAAAAAATAGGCCGCGGACTCAGCCGCGCCCAAAAATACCCCCCCGAAGGCCGGGGCGCCAAGTTCGTCCAGCGGAAAAAGGCCACAAAAACGGGTGGGCTATAGCCTTGGGGGGTGGGGCTGGCCAACTTCATCCGCTGGACTCGGAATGGCGCGAGAATTTACGAGGCGCCTCCGTGTCAAATAAATAGGCCGCAGGCACAGCCGCTCCCAAAATTACCCGCCCGAAGGCCGGGGCCCCAATTTCGTCCTGCGGAAAAAGGCCACAAAAACGGGCGGCCTATAGCCTTCGGGGGTGGGGCTGGCCAACTTAGTCCGCCGGACTCGGAATGACGCGAGACTTTGTGAGGCGCCTCTGTGCGAAAAAAATAGGCCGCGGGCACAGCCGCGCCAAAAAATACCCGCCCGAAGGACGGGGCGCCAAGTTCATCCAGCGGAAAAAGGCCACAAAACGGGTGGGGTATAGCCTTGGGGGGTGGGGCTGGCCAACTTCATCCGCCGGACTCGGAACGATGCGAGACTTTGCGAGGCGCCTCCGTGTGCCAAAAATAGGCCGCGGCCACAGCCGCACCCAAAAATACCCGCCCGAAGGCCGGGGCGCCAAGTTCGTCCAGCGGAAAAAGGCGACAAAAACGGGTGGGCTATAGCCTTGGGGGGTTGGGCTGGCCAACTTCGTCCGCCGGACTCGGAACGATGCGAGACTTTGCGAGGCGCCTCCGTATGCCAAAAATAGGCCGCGGACTCAGCCGCGCCCAAAAATACCCCCCCGAAGGCCGGGGCGCCAAGTTCGTCCAGCGGAAAAAGGCCACAAAAACGGGTGGGCTATAGCCTTGGGGGGTGGGGCTGGCCAACTTCGTCCGCCGGACTCGGAACGGTGCGAGACTTTGCGAGGCACCTCCGTGTGCCAAAAATAGGCCGCGGACTCAGCCGCGCCCAAAAATACCCGCCCGAAGGCCGGGGCGCCAAGTTCGTCCAGCGGAAAAAGGCCACAAAAACGGGTGGGCTATAGCCTTGGGGGGTGGGGCTGGCCAACTTCGTCCGCCGGACTCGGAATGGCGCGAGAATTTACGAGGCACCTCCGTGTCAAATAAATAGGCCGCAGGCACAGCCGCGCCCAAAAATACCCGGCTGAAGGCCGGGGCGCCAAGTTTGTCCAGCGGAAAAAGGCCACAAAAACGGGTGGCCTATAGCCTTGGGGGGTGGGGCTGGCCAACTTCGTCCGCCGGACTCGGAATGGCGCGAGACTTTGCGAGGCGCCTCCGTGTCCAATAAATAGGCCGGGGCACAGCCGCGCCCAAAAATACCCGCCCGAAGGCCGGGGCGCCAATTTCGTCCTGCGGAAAAAGGCCACAAAAACGGGTGGCCTATAGCCTTGGGGGGTGGGGCTGGCCGACTTCATCCGCCGTACTCGGAATGGCGCGAGACGTTGCGAGGCACCTCCGTGTGCAAAAAATAGGCCGCGGACTCAGCCGCGCCCAAAAATACCCGCCCGAAGGCCGGGGCGCCAAGTTCGTCCAGCGGAAAAAGGCCACAAAAACGGGTGGGCTATAGCCTTGGGGGGTGGGGCTGGCCAACTTCATCCGCCGGACTCGCAATGGCGCGAGACTTTGCGAGGCGCCTCCGTGTGCCAAAAATAGGCTGTGGGCACAGCCGCGCCCAAAAATACCCGACCGAAGGCCGGGGCGCCAAGTTCGTCCAGCGGAAAAAGGCCACAAAAACGGGTGGGCTATAGCCTTGGGGGGTGGGGCTGGCCAACTTCGTCCGCCGGACTCGGAAGGGCGCGAGACTTTGCGAGGCACCTCCATGTGCCAAAAATAGGCCGCGGCCACAGCCGCACCCAAAAATACCCACCCGAAGGCCGGGTCGCCAAGTTCGTCCAGCGGAAAAAGGCGACAAAAACGGGTGGGCTATAGCCTTGGGGGGTTGGGCTGGCCAACTTCGTCCGCCGGACTCGGAACGATGCGAGACTTTGCGAGGCGCCTCCGTAT